>JAYKKI010000087.1:9497500-9755000 GCA_039881145.1 Druceiella hillmani
GTTACGATTTTAACTAGCACGGAGGATACTATTATGATAGGTACTTAAAGAAACGCATTTTTAAAATTTTTTGAATAACACAAAAACCCATCATCGTCTTTCAAAAGCAATTTTTAGAGCTTTCTCCAAAAGCATTTTCGTTTAAATCTAATGCGAATATAATTTTATATTTAATAGAGTATAATTTTGTATTTCCTTTGGTACACAGTATGCAATTGAAGTTTTATGACGAGAACCAAGTTATAAAGGATTTTATGACAAAATTGTTACTTTACATTACTTTACTAAAGATTCATTTTACTCCACAACAGGTGTCACGTGGTTTACTACACAATATGTTTGATCCGATGCGTATTTATAAAATTAATTTTCAAATATTATACAGGAAATTTATATTACATAATTCTTTTCGCTACGAAGAAATTTCATTACCCAGTATAAATGTCAAACAATGCCACACCGATAAAAATTTACGTTAATTTTCAAAACTCAAAATTTGCCACGTGTCGTTGTAATTATTTTCCCTTTAACTGTACTTGTGTAAAGAAATGTTCCGTTATTAAGAACCTGGCTAGTTTCTTCCAAACAAGAAATAGTCATAAATAAGTCGTAATTACAAATTTACCATTACAGGCTTCATGGTTTAATTTAAAAAGTTTTCGCATTCAGCATGCCAGACGTGAATTTTTGACTACAATTTTGATATAATAATATTAAATAATAATAAAATTTTACGAAGACAGCTCTCGACATTATATTTTGCTCTAGAGATTACAATAAAATAATTTGGTAAAGTAACTAATATAAGGAAATAAATTGTTAGATGTTTCTTTCGATATTACCCAAAATTCCTTTATGTTTAGTTCTATTTGAGGTGCTTTTATTGAAACTTTTATTATATTTTATTATTGAAAGTTTTATTGAATACATTTTTGTATCGCCCGCTGTGGCTAGTGGCGTCCATTTAGGAGACAGTTCACACGTTTGAATATAAATTGTTAGATACATATTTTGGCTCATCTATTACCAATATAATTTATAAGGTGAAAAATAACATTACATAATGTCTTTAATAGTTTAATAGAAACAATATTTGCCCCAGTCATTCATATGAGCAGTGTGCTCGGAAATCTGTGCAAATTCTACTCATATTTAACCTAAGAAGGTGTTATGTAATTCACTTGTTAACATTTTACATTATTTTGCATTTTAAAATCATTTATACCATGTCTTTAATTGAAAATTTCAATCACAATTTGCTATATGCTCCTTCACTTGATATTCTAGTTAAACTCGAAAAAAAAATGATTGAGGTCAAAAAAAGTCAAATAAATTAGAACTTTCATAATTTTTTGAATATGAATAAGTATGATAATATTAAAATACCGAATATTTTGATTTTGTAACAAAATAATTGTCATTACGGTACCTAAGAAAAGTCGAACAGAAGGCCAGGCGGGACCGAGTTCGAAATGGACAGACCGAGCAGAGTCTGAATATCCAGCTACTGAAACTATAATCTAAGTGGAAGAATTGGGATGGTTTTGTCATGTTAATAGAATATCAGAGTCCAGGCTACTGAAGTTAACGTAGAAGGTACGAGTACGTGGACTGAGATCTCGTGACAGAATTTATGTCAAGTCGACGGAAAGCTAGAGGGGCTCTCATATTTTGCAGTAATGATTTACGACGAGTCCTGGAGCTGTTGAAGGAGAGAAACCGATGAAAAAACTTTGTGAACTCCTCGACACTCTTAGGTAGAAGAGGACATGATATTTTTAATTTTCGGGGCCTACAACCTGTCTACGAATACTTTTCTGCTACTGAGAACAACAATTTTACAGGTAATAACGTTTTTGCGTTCCAATAAATTATTGACTACTGGATATTTCTATCTATATTTAATCTAAGGATATACTTGCTACTATTATCTGATTATCAGCCGCCAGGGGTAATATATGGAGATGACAGCTCGTGATTTTCTTGTAAAATTTTGATTTCTGTCTACACCACCCTTAGTTTCAAAATACGCTGTCGATTTTGTCTGATTGTCATTTATTCGTGGCTATCGATTGTAATATTTCTATGTGAGTGATTAATCTGACGAAAGTGATATGAAAATATTAAATAATTTATTTACCAAATTGGAGTATTGGTGAAGAAGAAACTTTATAATATGAATTTTAAAATAATTATTTTCAACATTTTTCATAACATGAAACCATAGAAGAAGAATAAATTAAAAACTCTAGTAGAAATTTGAATTTACAAAACGATAGTAAACCTTCTATCGCGTGAAATGTATTCTTAATTCTTCATCTACGTAATAAAGTATATTGTTATTTAATTGTTCATTAAGCACAAGCGTTACCTACAAATTAAATTTAGAAATAATTAAAATTGTTTATTTTTGTTTACGGCTTCTTTATCTTCAAGACTTATTTAATAGTGTTCACTCTATTTTAGCGAGAGAATTATTGTCAAAACAAAATTTAGAAAAAAATAAAAAATTGCTAAAGTTTAATTAAAGCGCTTTTCAAATTGTTAGTTTTTTATGCACCTCTAGTGCTTTATGATATATTTTATAATTATTTGCATATTTAATTAAAGGAAATGGATTTTTATCTTATTATAGAAAATAGTTATAATCTAAACAAAATTTATTAAATAATTGAATACATAAAAAGCACAACAAGAATAAAACTACCGAAATTCATTGTGATGATAATGATCATTCTATATAAGAAAACAAAAATTTAAAAGTAACTGAATGTCATACGCCCTCTACACTACTCGCGAAGTTACCTCGATGAAGAGCTCGCACAAAGCGAATCGAAGTACCTCTCTACAATATTCTCTTCGTCTAACTTCAGTCAACTTCGCGAGTAGTGTAGTGCAGGTTTAACCTGCAACCTCGCCTTGTCTCCGGCGACGTCCGATCGCTGTCGGTCTTTTGCACCCAAGTCAAAGGACTTCGCGAAGTTACACGAAGCTCACTACACTACTCAGCATGCTTCAGTTTGCAGATAGACGTCGTAGTGTTTACATGTGGGTGCGAGCGACTGACGGCTGCCGAACCCCTTGCGAGTTTGCACGAACGTGTAATCACGTACTTCGGACTGTGATCAACTTCGACGAACACTTCGTCGAGGTAACTTTGCGAGTAGTGTAGAGGGCGTATAACGCTTATCTGTAGTAAGAATATGAAATTTGATTGTGGAGTACAGGTAGGGGTAATAATTGAAACGGTCGATAAGACACCCGTTCCGTAGATATAACTATTGACGTTGCGTAGGTTACAGGATCCGGTAGTATGCAAGTAAAGTAATTCTATATAAACATACTAAAGCTATATTTATGGTTATTTGAAGTAGGTAAGCGAAATGTTATATTTTTTTATCTTGGATGATTGACTTCAATAACATAAACATGGAAGTCAATAATAAAAATTTAAAATAGTAACGACACCTTTAACCTTTTTTACCCTTAAACTACGTTTTTAAATAAGTTCACATTCCGAAAATTTGATGATATTTGGTATGGCGAAGTGTTTTTTTTGGGTTCCTCTAGATAATCCCTAGAAACGTATGAAATTTATTGTTTTGGGACTTTATAATTATCGGTTCTGTATGATTTATGATCAGCCCATTGCTACTTTAACCTGTTACTGATACGAGCTACCTCGATAACCATAGTTCTCTTACAGATTTCTTCATTGTGAATCATATTTCGTAAGGAAACTCAAAATATATCCCTTTTTACAGCTAACTGAATGACTTCCATATGTCATCACTGGCAGCACACACTGGTTGAAGATTTTCGTCTTCAATCGTCTGTATACTTGAGTATTAAGTGAAAATTACTATTTTAAATAGGACATCCATTGAGATGTTTCTTTGAGTTTAGAATAAAATCTAGGGTAAAAAAACATTTGACCTAATAAAATTTTCCTTTTACCCATATTCATTTGCATTTTATTGCACTAAGTTTTGGAATAAATTGCATTCAAGGATCAAGAATTAACTGTCTTACTTTCTATTAACGTTCTTCGTCTGTTTCCACGTGCATCATTCTTTTCCATTTTTATATTTACTATTATCACTATTAAAAAATATTTGCTATTGCAATCTTTGGTAGTTTTTCATATAACTCATTCCATTATTTATTGGTTGAATGGAAGAGATTTCTCGTGTAATAAATATTCGCTGTAAGTATATGTTAGGTCAAAATACAATAAATAAAAAATAAATATATTTTCTTAGAAGACAGTCTTTAATTTCTCAACAAGGGACGATTAAGTGCCACAGAGAACCTAAATAAAGACATAATTTTTTTTGTGCAGGTATCCAGTGAAATCTATAAGAGGCACGAAACAGTGACTGGATTTTTATATAGCATTGTATTATGTAAAAAAAGTCAGTGATAGTACTTTTATGTCTCTAATATGCTCAGAGCTATATTCGGCCAAACGCAAGGGAAAAAACTGCTAATTGCGAAAAAAACTCGCGTACCGAGTACCGCCCTCAGATATTCGGGACATTACGAATTAATAAATATATATATATATATATACATATATATATATATATATATATATATATATATATATATATATATATATATATATATATATATATACCAAACCCTATTTTCTTCGAGCTTGGCTTGGGAAAATTCTCTTTCGACAGAATTTTTTTCCAGCTGCCTTTACCGGTATTACGGTCTCCATTTTTGTGGTTGTCGAAACCTTCATCTCCCGTAATGTTGCCATTTTCCCAAATAACTTTAATATCAGATTTAGAGGTAGAAATCTTTTTTCTGATAATATTCTCAAACATATTTTTTCTTCATTCTACTTCGCCCCTTATCGCCGTTTCTTTACTTCGTCATGCTTTTCTATTTATGTTTTTTTAGATATATTTTTTAAACCCATTTCTTGTTTCCTTCTGTCCTTAAAATTTTCCTTTGGTTGTATTTTAAAAGGGGTTAAATTCTGTTAGAGTAATTGTCAATCTTACGTGAGTTTTTCTAGAGGTGACGGTTTTGTTTCCTCTTAGTATACCAATGAATACAGTTGTAAATATAGTATTTTTAATGCATCTACAGATAAATTCATTTCATGATTGTTGATAATTAAAAGAAATTGTTTTTTTTTTCTAAAAGAATAGTGTTTAAAAAAATTTAGCAAATTTGGTAGGATATTTCTAATTTATTCAATCGCTTCAGACTGCTACAACAAGCATACTAGAAGGTTTCCGTTTGATCGTCTAAGATCTAAACTTCTCTGCTATAATTGGAAAAACTTATTTTTCTTTGGCACAAGCAATGGTACACGTCACGAATAAAGTTCCCTTATTACTCATTATTTTTGAAAGTTATCTTACAAATTTAAGCGCAAACATTAGTGTCTCTAAACTGTTATGAATGATATTCCTATAGATTATACATGCGTTTGCTATTTACAAAATCAGAATGACGATTAAAGACCCGTTCAAGACTGATAATGTTGTACATATTTAAATATTGTGACGAATAAGTTATTTCGCAAGATGACGATCCTGTAAGGATACACAACTTTCAGCTGTGACTTTGTCTTTTTCTGGCTTTCATGAAATTATTTTATGTTAAATTTATGGTCGCATAAACTCTTCAGCAGTAAATTCGACAGGTATTAAAAATGATACGCGCCAGTTTCGAGGTATTTAAAATGTTTCTCTTTTGGAATTAAAAATTTAATTTATATTATAATAGTCTATTACATTTTCATTCCGTTTTTCACTTTTATTTTTTTGTTTTTTTTTTTTAATTTGAATGTATAATTCTTCTAAGTCTAACAAAATTTCTCGTTTTTGGGCGAGGTATGCTATAAAAATGAACTCATATTTTACTACGACAAAAAATAGTATGTGGTATATCTACTCTGTAAACCATTTCACTCCCATTCATTGTTGGGTGGAAGGTATTTATTTATTTAGAAGTAAAAAATGTAAACATTGTAATATTTTTAATTGTTACTTTCAGAAGAATGTAATTTTTAATTTTGATCTGGTAAGGAGCACAAATTGATGTTGAGATTGGCAAAAATTGATGTAGTTCAGCTCTTAACTTAAACATGTTAAGACCTTTGGAAAAGTTAAGTTAAATTAAATTATGATATTTGGTAAGCAGATATGCATGGTGTATATTTTATTACTTACTGATTAATGGCACATTCGACCATAAAGTCAGAAGTATCTCATATTGTTTAGGTATTGAGTATGAAAGTCAACAAATTACATTTTGTTATCAATTTCTCACGTCTTCCTGATCTTCCGCGGGAAAAACAACTGTTGAGTATATTGTGTAGTATATTTTCATCCATATTATATACCTTTTATTCCTTCTGGAGAGAACTTAGTCATTTTTATCATATAATTATTTGAAAAGAAGTTCATACCCGGTCACGAGATTATTTATGAAAATAATTTTAATTTGAGACCTGCTAAACGTTAAGGAGTAAGTCAAAAATACTACAATTAATTCTTTATAGTGTAGAATAAATTGAAGATATTTGATTTTTATTTCACGAAGGGTATAAATATGTACTATATATTATAGAGTTTAGATGAAATTTGTAGAAATACCAGAACGAGAATATGTGTCCTTTGAATTTTGGAGCAAATCTTCAAGAATCACGGCCTTCAGTTACAAAGTCGAACTGGACGTAAAAACTTTAAGTTTCAGGTATAAAGCTTAGGTCTAAATCAAATATCAATTTGTAGGTGAACTAAAATGATACAAAATATTCAAAATTAAGCGATTTAAAGTATGATAAATTAGCCAAATATTAATGTCACAAGAAAATAATGCAAATGTCAAATGAATGAAAATAATTTCTGAAATCCTACAATTTTTACCCAAAAGTCATTTCTGTTATTCGAAATATAAACTAAAATTATAAAAAAATAAAAAAAACAACTGCAAAGAAATAAAAGAAACCAACAAACTAAAATGGAAAAAAACAAGTCACTCATCTATATAGATACGCTAACGTAAATTTGCTTAATAAGAATTCACCTTGTTTATATTTAACACTAAATATATTAATATATACGTAAGACTCAGCTAGTTTCTCGAAGTTTTCAAATAAAAAAAAACTTTAATTCCCTTTCGAACAAAAATCAATCGCAAATTGCAGGAAATAGCCCTTCGCCCTTCATTTTTGACACTCATTCCTAACCATATTTACGAGAAAAGTTGTATTCCTAAGTAAATACTCGAGACCCGAGAGAGTGCGCTGTATTTTTATCCGCGCAATATCTTCATATCGGCTCAATGGCCGAATGAAAGAGAGATCGTAAAAACGAAACGGCGTAGAGCAGTACATATTTTTAGAGTTAGAGAGATTGGATGTAAATAGGGCAGGTAAAAGGTGTATTGTTTACCAAAAATACCTATGTTGGAGGTGAATTTCCCGAGAAACAATTGACTCAATATCACCTAGCATTTAAATATTTATTTTTAGCTTACAGTTTCGCCCTCTTTAATGTTGAATTCGTTATCTAGTTTTAGCTTTCACTGCATTCAAAATGATTACTTTTTTCTATTGCAACATTCATACGTTCATAATCTATATAATGATGTGTACAGAAATTATATATACATATATATATATATATATATATATATATATAAATATATATAAATATATATATATATATATATATATATATATATATAAATATATATAAATATATATATATATATATATATATATATGTATATATATATATATACACATTGTTACTTATGACATATAACGGGTGGATTAGGCTCATTATACTGAATAATAAAAATAAAAAAAAGTCATATTTTTATATTATTGAAAAAATGTCACTTTACACATCCTAAGGTGAACTTATTGGTAATGATAAATTCTAAAAAAGTATTTTCTGGTAGTTTTTAAAATTTTATTTTATCGGGTTTATCATACTAAATATACTGATGAGATTTTATGCTAAATGTATATAGATCTATCATAGGTCTTTAAGTTTAAAACCGATTGCGATGAAATTTTACCGTAATATAAATTCATACAATATTTTTGTACGAATTTTTTTTTTCTAAATTGTTTTCCCCTAATCGAATTTAGAAATAAAAAGAGTTCATTGCCGATCTCATTAGATTAGGGGTCATCGTATCGATTTTTTAAAGTGCAAGTAGTGTCGGACACAAAAGACGTTAATTGTTGTTAGTGATTGTTGTTAAAATAAAATGTAAAAGATGACTTTTTCAGATAATTGAAAATAATATTTATAATTCTTTGTCATCTTTTTTGTACACATGATACTTGCGCACATTATTCAGCACTGCCTGGGGGAACACCGCGCTCCAGGCAAGTATTGGGTGTGTTAAAAAGAGTCATGTGTAATATTTTTTGCACTCAATTAGAAAAAGGGCGTATTTTACGTTCTATTTAAACGACAATTTATTTCTTTATAGTTAACGAATAGCGGACAACGGAATAGCGGCCATCATAATATTCCCGGCCACCGTGTACAATGTAAAATAATTTCTATATATTTGCAATAATACATTTAAGATTGCCAGGTAACCAATTTGTTAGTTCTAGGTTTTCAAAATATATGTTAAGCGACAGATTTGAAAATAATATTAATTTATAGAAATACTACGAAATTTTTAAATTTTAATACGAATTTAATTATTATTTTTCATTAAATACGTTGAAGGGATGATTTTCAAATAAATGTATTTTTGATGTATTTGATTAAAATTTTATATTTGTTTAATGATAATGTCCAGAAGTGGCTAAAATTGAATGGTTCTTACTAGTATTTAATAAAATTCACAAATATTGACTAACCACAAGTATGTTTTGATTTGAGATATTAGTCGTGATAAGGAACAGGTAGTATTTTTAGTTTATATTGTGTAAACAATTATTTATAGTATCACTTGCCGCATTAGTGCAATCATAATTTAATCTTACGATTTTTATTCAACGTAATAATAAAGCCATGATGGTAATCATTCAGATTGCCAAGTAATGCGGCAACTGTTTCTTGTAAGATTGGAGAAACGAGTAGTACGATAACCTTACTGTAATCCATATCACTACATGGTAATCACATTGCAGAATATTAACAGAACACTAGTCGAATTAAAATTCGTTACACTGGTATTTTCAAAATTTCGTTTTGGCAATATCATTTCTCCATTTATTTTTCCGTAGAATACTTCCACATAATTATAAATACTAGGAATCCATCAAGCAAGGGTAATCCGGTTTATATTTTTGTATTTATTTTTTTCTCTTCATAAGACAGAATACAATTCCGTTGACAGACGAAATGTATAACGATTTTCCGAATCCACTCATAACACGATTTGTAGCCATTGTTTGTATAACGATTCCCAGAATCAGATCACAACATGAAATATAGCGATTGTTTGCATACTTCGCAGAACCGTTTGTTGATAAACAAAGCCGGCAGCCATTGAAAATTGAATCTCTGTTATCTTTCTTGTGTACGTAATCATGGTGCGATTGACGGATTAATAAAGCAAACATTTAGAATAATTGAAAGTTTTTAAAGCAAAATAGAAATAAATATTAAGAAAAAAAAGGTATAGTAAGTATGAAGAACCGTAAAAAATCTGAGAGCTGATAACTTGTTTTCAGTGTCATTAGAGTGCTATTAAATTAATATTAGAAGTAAATTTCAATAATTATTACGATTTTCATACAGAAAATTAGACAAACACCTAATTACTTTGTAGCTGTAGTTATATTTTGCTACCACCCTTACAAGATCAAAGGTAAATAATTATGAGAACACATTACTACTTGCAAATTGCTTGTTTTTTAATTAATGTGCCGTTAACATGTAAGGTGTCGAAAGAAAATTTTTGAAGTACGAATTCAACAATACATATGATTTTTATTACGAATTTGTTTAAATATTTGCAGAAAAAACATTTGAGAATTGCTTATCGCTCAAATGCTCAAATTGCTTATCGCTCTCAAAAATCTGAAAAGATTCCTAAACACTAAGAGTTATGTAAAGACTGAACTAAGATTGTTAGGATGGAAAAATTTTTGCGCAATAAATTGTATAAGTTATTTAATTGTTTACTTACTCCTAACTGCTGAATCATTGGTTTTAGAGAAAAGTTTTTACTATTAATGATTTAAGTGTATAGGGGAGGGGGGGGGGACTGGTTGCATGGAATACAAATCGTGAAAGTATAGATTGCACTTGACTTATTTTATATTATCATCGATGGTGCGTTGACTCAAAGTTACCGCATTTAGTGAAACCAGTATCTAGCAACTATTGAAACTCAAATATAAATGTATATATATTACAAACATATTTAGGTCTCTAACGAGCCATAATAATATATGATAAAAGTATATAATCGTTTATCCTTTTATTATTTTTCAATTAAGTCAATATTATATATTGGTGGCTAATACATCGGTATCTCATGTGGTTACCAATCGGAATATTCCAACTTCTAGATAAAAATATAACAGGTATTCATAACTAGGCAAAAATAAAGCAGGTTCTAATCTGCGACGCTGTGCAACAAGCGAACATATCTCAGTTAACTCTTCGCCAATATTTAGTTAGGATAACTTTGATATTTGTTACATAGCGAGCTTACCATTTGTACCTTCTTACGCTTACTGAGAAGTCAAAAACCCGAGACATCTGATGAATTTATCGGTCTCCTACCTTAGATATTTCCGTTTACGTATTTACACTTTAAAAATTCCTAAACGTTCCTGTTTGGGAATTAATGGCATTAAATAACATCTCTGCGGTATTTCCTGACTTGTATTGAGATTGGAAGCGTGATTTATTCAACTAGTATGGTAAAAATCCCTTTAATCTATTTTAAACGTTACAGGGATTGTATCCTAAAATTAACGTGATTAATTGAAAAACTCAATCTTATTTTATTTTTAATACGAGAGTGCTCATTATTATAATTAAGAAATATTTGTATAGATGGAATAACGCGTTATTGTGTATACGTAAACGAGAGAGGGTGGATCAAACTCAATTCAAACCGGAAAATATATTTTTTGTTATAATAAAATTTTGTAAATGTAAAATGGTTCAATTATAATTTCTAACTGTTCAATCAAATCTGTGTTACAAAGCGAGATACACTAAAGGTATATTAAAGATCATTAGTTTGCACTGCTGACTAGAGTAAACGATTGAAAAAAAAACTGGCAGCTGTTGTTAGTCTGTTGATGCAGGCCAATTAGGACTTACATTTTGCTCTTACTGATCCCAGCGTGGCATTGGTGCTTTAGTTTTGAAAACTGCTGTAGTCGGCTGTACAGCCGGTTGATAATTATTTTGAAAGATATGTTGTTAACATTTTAGAATAAAATTTTAAATATTTTTATAGGTACGACCTCATGAGTATCGGTGATTTCGATGTAAATAGGTCTTATGCTATTCGGTTCGAAACACTGAAGGTAATGTGAAATATCAGGCTATTAACATTGCTTAAAATTTATATAAACTGAATGTCAAAACATGTCTATTTATCTGAAACAAACAAAAGCGAGATTTAAAATTTATGATTAGAGTGAACCTTATCTAAAGTTCTTGAAATCTACTATAAGGACGAACAGTTACGATGGTGCAGATATATGAACAACCAGGTATAAAATATTTTTAAAAATAATTCTGTTTTATACAAAGTATCGGAAAAAAGAAATTTTTCGGGTAAGGGAAAATTTCACTGCTGTTTTGTTGTTTATAATTTATATGGCCTTGATCGCTGTTTAATTTATCTATGGTTTGTATTATACCGTTTTGTTTTTTTTAGTTTCATCATAGTTGTGTGGAAAGAGGAGATTTTCAGAACGTTTGAATACTTTTTAAAAATCGTCCACGATTAAGGTAAAAATTAGTTTTTGAAAGTAAGGATTAAAACTCATTAAATAAAGTCAATCTTAGTTAAAATCAAAATAAATTATTGAACGCTGAAATTTAGAGACCTGACATCATTTATTGCTTCAACATTTATAAAAAGTTGGAAAGTTCAGAGTCTTTATTGATTAAAGAGTAATGAATGATAATTACAATGAAACAAAGTTATTTTCGCAACTATAAATGTTATCTTTCAGTATGTTACATTCGATTGTGCACTACTTTCTTACCCACATTTTGACTAGTAAAATACAACCATGAGTCGTTAGTCTTATAGTCTTATGGTGTTTTACTTACTAGCTGTTAACATCTGCAATCGTTTTATAATAATTAAGCATATAGTATAGGTTTTATAATAATTATGCTTAATTATTATAAAACGGAGTTATGTTAAGACCGATCTTCGAAATTTATCTCAAATCAGCCATCGGCCAGCGACAAGTTTCACGACTTAATTATGTAATTGTTGTTTAAATGATGACATCCCACTTAAAAAGCTTGCATAATGCTGGATGTGGGACAAATTAGATGTTTATGTTTGACATTTAGTCGACTATAACACACTCATACAGAGGATGGGACTAGATTTTCCTTTAAGTTCCTTTGAGTTATTATGTCCACGCTGAAACTTGTGAGTTTTTTGTATCCTAGTAATTTCTACATTTCGTTTTATTTATTGTTTTTTTCTAAATATGTCTAGTAGAAATTTGCTTACTGTGCGTGTGTTTATTTTTTAAATTACACGTTGGGCATAGCTCATTATTTTGACATATTTTTGCTCGGTTTCTGACATCAGGAACTCGATACCGACACGCTTGAGAAGTATGTTGCTCAATCTGAGCATTTCCAATGTTTGCTATTTTTTTATGGTTTTCTTTGTGTTTTTTTAAGCGTAACTTTCAATATATGTATTACGTTATTATTTGCTGTCATTTTTTACTTAGTCAACAATTTTGCCTGCAAGATAAGTGTGTGATTTTTTTTGTATGAGCAAATAACGGAGGAGAAGAAGCGGAGAGGCGGTATCTATGTGAGTATTTAAGTATTCGCTTAATAGATGAATCTCGCAAAAATACATCTTTCTTACGGAGACCACCATTTTTGATTTTGATTTCACCAAGACAGAAAGTATGTATATGTGTGTAAATATATATATATATATATATATATATATATATATATATGCGATATTTATTTCTTCTCGTGTAGCGTAGGTATAACTAAACATAATTAGATATATATATAACATCGTGCTCTAAAATCGATAATTTAGCAAGTTTCTGCTAGAAGGTGGAGCTAGGTTATTTTTGGATTAATATAGAATTTAAATGTGATTAAAAGAACTAATTAAGTTTTTATTAGAAGTTTTGAAGAAATATATTTTCGCAAGTCAAATGAACAATTCAAAAAGGGGTTTTCACATAAGTTAAATGCAAAATATTTATCCTCGCATAAGATTTCTTGTTAATAATTTTTCCTTCAAATTTAAACGATATATGTTAATAAAAGTTCTATAAAATTTACGTTATTGACTGGCACTTTCATTTACATTTTTTTGAAGCTTTTATTTGTTTCCACTGAAAAACCAATAAGTATAGTTAGTTAGTCAGACATAAAGAACATGCTTCACTTTTAGTATACTTTATCGACATAAGTGAATTCGTGGGTTGATACAAATATTTCGAGAAGTCTATATATTGGAGAGAGGTAAGTTTAGAATTAAAAGTTTCAAGATTTCTTGTAGTTTACAATAGCTTGTTTTAGTAGTTACTTAATTTTCAAACCGACAATGCATGCGCAAACCGTATATAGTAGCAACATTCCACCGATATTCCTCCAAGCCATCACATTACGAGAATATTATATCCGACTACATTATGACTAATAACCGACTATCTGCATCTGTCTCTTTTCAAAACTACAAGTTCGATTCTCATTATTCATAACAAAATTTTATAAAATTGAGAGGTTCAATTAGCGGTTCTGAACAATTATTCCATAAATATGTTTGTTCTGAATAATTCTTCCATAAATATGTACAGCGAATGTTTCCAAACTATGGCATCATGATAGTTTTCCTACAATCTTTGTGCAGGCTTCTAAAAACGTTGTGTTTCATACTTTTATGTTCATTAAAATCCAAGAAAAAGAAGGAAGTTTCTTTTTGCATATATTTCGGTATGTCATTTAAGACATACTACGAAAAATTAAAAAAAATATGCAGATTAATATGTTTTTCTTTAATATGAAAACTTTTCCAGTTTCTGCGTGAAGTGGTTTCTCAGGAAAATATTTGTGGCAGATGGTTATATTATTGATTGTATAAGAGACTCGCTTTTCTTTTTAGATATCGAACCATAAAAATAAGTAAATTAAATGGACAAAAAATACTTAATTATCCTTTTGACGCATCGAAACACTAATACTGATACATAAAAATGTGTACCTTACGTCACGACGTCACGACCTTAAAAAAGATTAAATAAAGATTATTTTTCCTATCCAATTTTTTTTAGTTGATTATATTTTTTGTTTAGTACATTGCAATTGTACGAATCTGCACTCGGTTCAAGTTTGATTAACTTTATTTTCTGCGTTTTTACCAGTACTAGATTTTTTTGCAATCTTAATCCCATCTCATTTTTGGGACTGACTGGAAGTGATACTTCTGTAGCAGTAAGTCTGTCATAAAAAAGGATGTAAATAAATAAATTGTATGTATTGAAACGTTTCAATAACTATATATGTACATATATATATATATATATATATATATATATATATATATATATATTTGTATAAATCATACAATAATTAAAATAATTTGTTTTAGAATTTCTTCAAATCAATTAATAATGTCGCAATTATCACTAACAACAACAAAAAATTATTATTTTAAAATAGTTTCCAAATCAAACTAATAAAATACTATTTTTAAATCTATGGGTTTGAAAAAAGTTCATCTTAGAGGAAACGCCCATTTTTAAAAATTGTTTCACTGAAAAAACGAAATTTTCGTATCTGGAATACAACGAGCTACATTTTAATGTAAGCAAATGTGCAGTGATAACATACTCCTGCTTACGTGCCTTCTTGAGCATAGTTATGAGCTGAAAGGAACTCCACTCGAAAGGGTTTCATCTGTCTGGAATCTTGGTGCGATAATGAATAATCATCTCTAATTTCACAGTCATATATTTGAAACCTGTCAGAAAACCTTCAAAGTGATAGGATTTATCGTACGGTATTCCCACGATTTTTAATTATATCGTGTATTTTGTTACTTTGTTTAATTCTTAGGTGTCTAGTATTCTTGAAACGAATGTCGTAATCTGATCTCCATATGAAGCTTCGTATATCATCATGTTGGAGCAAATATTAAAAGAATTTAGTTGGTTTGTGTAACATAAAATATATGGGTATTATGTTTATTTATTCACCTAAGATTTTATAATATTTTAAATAAGGAAATTACATACGACCACACGGTCCCTTAATGACCCTTTAACATCGACGAGAATTGTTCTTAGTCATGCATTTTTTTAAATTATTACATGATAACGTTGATAACGCCTTGATCTTGAATTTGGTAGCACTCTATGCTCCTGGATGCTACAGAAGAAGTTAACGGCATAGTTTATTTTACCTGCCTAGAGAGAGCACAAATATCCTACAGCGTTCACCTACCGTTCATACGCTTACATTATTCAACGAAATATTGCGAAATGCACCGAAATAGAGTTTAGATATTTGTTATGCTCCATTGACCACTCCAGAAATAAGGTTTCTTCGTAGTTGTTGGTGGAGTTTCTTGTTATTTCACGACCGATAACTGGATGATAATTAAAACAATTCCTTTGTATTGTCGTTACCATTACTACTGTTTTGTCTTATTTGTTCTCATGTATTTCCAGGTTCCCAGCGCGTTGGGTAAATCTGTAAGTTAGACATGAGCAAGTAAATATATAAATAAATTTGTGTACGCAATCCAAATAGCGTGAGTTCTACTTGCGCTTAACCGCTTTATTTAGGCATCCGTTTATTTGGAAATCCTCATAATTTCGTCACGTCCATCTGGTCGTTTGTCTGCCTGTCGCATGCTAATACTTTCGTTTAAGTTCTATATGTGCATTAGATTTTCCAAGTCAATGCTGTATACAGAGACCCAATTAAAATGTTGAAAAACGTTAAAAAAGCAATTTTAAAGTAATTCATATCTATGAGTGGTGCGAAAAAAGCTTTTCCACATATCTCAATGAGTGGTATGTTATTGGATTTTAAGAGGAAAGTGAATTTCATTGATAATTTTATAAATTTTAAGCTCGGCTTCTGAAATGCTGAGCTTAGAAATAAAGTATATTTTAGTTGTTATATTTATATTAATACCTTTATCCTTTAGATTTTAAACTTTAATTATATTTTCCAAATAAATAATTTGATGATGTCACATTAAATATTTGAAAACCTGTGAACAACTATGGAAGTCTACTTCGTCCGTCTACCGACACATACTTTTGCGGTATGGTTTTTATATTTTGCTTTCATAAATTATAAACACGCGTAATATATAATTTTTGCTCTTTTAAATATATAACATTCGATTTCGAATCATGGTTAACAACAGATATAGAATACAAAACAATCGACATAGATGAAATGATTTCGAATCCTGGCCAACAATCGATATCGGACATATAACGATCGATTCCGAATAGTGGATGTCGAACCTGGTCAAAAATCGATATCGAATAAGTAACAATCGTTATCGAACAATCGATATTTAATTTCGGTCAGCAATCGATATAAAATTTCTAACAATTGATAACGAATAATCGATATCGAATCCCGGTCAGAAATCTATATCGAATGTGTAACAATCGATAAAGAATACTCGACATCAAAAAATGGAATGTTCAATAACAATCGAACATATCAGGCTTTAATTACAGTCAAGTTTGTAATAAGTGTAACGCCATTTTTCAAAACATACCTGAGAAATAACGTAATCAGTCTGTCGCAGACTTTGTGTTATGAAACTTATTGCCTTTTATGTAGGTCTCTCATACAAATTATATTTTATGTACCTGTATATTATTCGATTTTGTTCGGTATCAAGTTTACGATATTAAAGTCTTTGATCCCACGATCAAACTGTAACAACCAAAAAAATATGACCGCTCTCTGGTCCAGTTGTGAGCTATTCTAATTTGAAAATTTGCATTCCCTTCATTCTACTTAATTAAACATTAATAGCTGAAAGGTAAATTCAGGTATCAATATCCTATTGAACACTACACCTTTGAATATTTTTCAGTATTTTAATGAGTCGTTATAAACCTATAAAAGAATATTATAAAATAATTATTTTCTTAGGGTCAATCAAATTGAACAGTACAGAATCTTTATACGATCACTCACGTGTCCATCTGTACGTTATGACTGTTTTTATTCAGAAACCTTTTGATGTAGAAACTTGGAATTTTACATCATTACAAAGTATATTAGTTCCTGGACTGGACTGGTTTATGGAGTCAACAAGTATATACGTTACAAAATACATATAGTTATATGTTATAGAAATTTGATGGTGGGTAATTTGAAAGAGCAAATTATAATAATTTTATGTAATATAATTTATTTATTTATTTTATTTATCTACTTTAATGTATCTAATTGATACATATGGCGGACTTATTGCTACGAGAGCAATCTCTTACAGCCAACCACATGTAATATAATTCAAGGGCTATTTTTAAAACCGTCCATAAAATACGACACCACCCCGTTCCCCTTCCCTTTATCTCTAAAACTGTGAAATTCACAAAAATATAAAAACAATGTTACTAGAGATTTAGAGGAAATTTTTAGAATACTATAGAGATGCTTCTAAATATAATAGATTTTTAAACATTCACGGTATTGTTACGTGAAAAATATTCCACGTAATATATTTAAGCTGTGGAAAATAATAGTAACATTTGTAAGTAGATCCACAAAAATATTATGAACTTAAGTTTGTGAAATACTATGTACTTTATATTTATATTTAACAAACTTATTTTCACAATTAAATGAAACTACGTGATGTAGTATTATTTCTACTTATAAGATATATTAGCAAAGATCTTTGCTAATATCCCACCTGAAGATGTTGTAATACAACGAAACCTAGGTCGTGGTTAAAGAAATTAAAGAAAGTAGAAATAATACTACATCACGTAGTTTCATTTAATTGTGAATAATGAATTTCTACAAAAGTAACGCCAAATATATTCAAGCTTATTTTCTCCAAATATTATTACTAAATGAAACATCAGGTAACTAAATTAAATGATTTCAGAAATAATTAAAAGTTTTTTTAAATATCTCGAACTCTTAGAATTTTAAGGCAAATTTATTTACAAAGAAAAATTTATTGTAAAATATTTTTCAGAAAATCGTTGTATTTCTGCTTTTACGTTTAAATTTATTCAAAGATTATGTTGAGTTAGTGATTTAAATTTTGAAATACATTTATATATAATTCAAATATTCGGAATAATATTCCTAAGGTATTTTAGAAACTTGCAGATTCTTATTTTATTGATTTCTGTTGTCAGCGAATTTTTTAGACTACGATTGTTTACTTCAGACTATGATATTGTTATCCTTGTCAACTCGTGTGAATTCTTACGAAACTCTTGGTTAATTTGAACTCATTCGCAAACCACAGAATTAATTTCAGTCGCTAAATGTTCTACACCGACTAAATGGCGATATTAGCACCGACTCGTTTCTGTCGATATCTTGATTCCGGCTAGTATGTTTATCCTAAAAACCATAAAAAAATTCCGTATTCCTTAATATTTTATTAAACGTTGTTTAAATTATAAGTCAAGAATTTTAAAAAAGAATGAGTTCAAAAAACCATAAAAAATGCCGTATTCCTTAACATTTTATTAAACGTTGTTTAAGTTACAAGTCAAGAATTTTAAAAAAGAATGAGTTCATCGGTAATCATTTTAATAATTGTTTTTAATTGTTGAAAAGTTTTTATATTTTAAATACTTGTAGTAATTCTTGAGTTTTGAATGTTCCGACGTTGTGACTTGTTAAAGGCCATTTATCCGCTCATTATTTTGATAAGTATTCATTTTCTTTGCTTTGTTTTTTAATATCTACCTATACTAAAGTAAATTATTATTTATCCATCTCTTTACGACTTTAATAACCCTAAAACTCGCAACGTCGATATAAAACCTTCACAGCGCTAAGTCACTCGGTGATTAGATTTAGCCAACGCATATAATTTTTTATAACGCCCAGGTAGGAAAGAGACATATGCTACATACTCATCGTGTTTGAAATTATCCCACGAAAAGTTTATCACAAGTTTACTACATAGGATATTAAAATAATTTTTAACTTCGTCACGAAGTGTGTAGTAAAATTTTAAAAATACAAAAGAATAAGGCGTATTGCAAAACAACGTCTTAATAAAAAAATTGGTTGGAACATTTCAAGGATGCAAATTTTTTATAAATAGTGCAAAAGTATATCGTAGACTAAAGAAAAGTACTGTACCTTATCACTTGAAAATCTTAGCCGATTAGCTAACAAACTGAGTAGTCAACAAGATCGAGTTTATTTTCTACATGATAATGCTAGACCACATGTTGCAAAAGGTACTCGTGATAAATTATACTGAGTTCTACTAACCCATCCACCATATTCCCCGCACTTTGCGCTCTCTGATTACCATATATTCTAAGTAACCTTTTACGTGAAAACAATTTGACGTCAAAGAAGGCGTAAAAGCCAAATAGATGGCAACAAGAAGTAGATTATAATGGTTCCTGCTTAAATGCAAATTAGTGTAACATATAAAATTTTTAATAAACAAAAATAAATTGTTGGCTGTAACTCGGGGTTGAAACTTATTGGCCAATCCGATATATATATACACATTTGACGCTGAAATAATAAACTAATATTTTAAACCAAAATAAAATAAGATTTAAGAGCAAGATAAATGTTTGTCGAAAACATGCCACAGATATGTATATCTAGTCGGAGAGTGTTATAATATTACAAATTATCAATTTTTTTTTATTTTACTGATCACTATACATATTTAGGTATCCTAGGGTACTAGTGTTATAAAAAAATAACACACTCATAACTTAACATATATATTTATTATTAATTTTAAAATAATCTCCGAAGATTAAAAGAGGTACAATTTATACACATTAATATTACACAAGATAGTATTTTGGCGAGTTCATATTAAACAAAAGACAGTCAAATAAAGCAATTGAAAGGTAACGCCCGATAGAGGGTATAATTCGAAGTCATCGGCACATAATAAAGTTGACATAATTAAGTTACCCTAATTGCGCCAATTTCGAATCGTTAACGATACATCTATGTAGTATAATGCCATTGTATTTTCTTATTATGATTGTCTTTTTTAAACGAAATTATCTATTTTTATTATCACATAACATTATACCTTGTTATATTAATACATATGTAATTAGAATTTAGAACCTTCCCTTATTAAATTTGATTAATAAAATACTAAAATAAGGTTAACGCAAAGCAAGGCTATATCAATTGTCGCATACAGGCAGTCATGTAACTGATGACGTAGTTTCATTTAATTGTAGTAGATGTCAAACGTGAAGTGGCGCCATCACCTCTAATTAGCTAAACGCCACTTTGAGAGTATCTCGATATTTGGATCGATGTTCACAAAATGTTAGAATTTGCAAATGTTGATCAATATATAGCGGCGTACGATTGAAGAGCACTGCTAATGGTAATGCTATTCTCGCCAAAGTTTGAATCCCTAAAGAACCTTTGCGTAACTTTGAAATCATAGACAAATTAACATTTGCAATTTTTCTGTAGTCTACCCTCAATTTCCTAGTTACTATTGTTATAATTATGTATTCAATTATTCAAACCAGTTAGTGCTTTAAATTAGTTTAAACATCGTTTAAACTGTAAGTTGAACGAAACAATTAAATAAATTTGCAAAACCAAATGTAAGTAACGTAAAATTTAAATGAAAAATTTCTGAAAACCTAATTAACTAGAACGGAATTTTCAATTGGGTGAATTAGGAAAATAAATACTAGCTGAAAAAAGAAGAAAAAAATAAGAATTGGAATAAAATTGCATGTATTAAATAATAAAAAACCTGCCAACCAGGAGTAAAGCTGACTCCGAGGGTGTGCCGTACACATTTATACACTTATAAACATTTAAGGATAAATAAACTACTAACAATATTAATTTTTCACTACGTAAATGTATTGTCTACTGTATCTCTCATAGGCGTAAAAACAAACTAATTGTAAAAATATATAATTCTCGTAAAGAGAAAAGTACAAAAATCATTATAGATTGCGGCCGGTCTTAAGTTCTTTGACGTTTATCGTTAAATCATTTGTGTTACCGTTAAATCATTTGTGAAAAGTGCAGGTCATAAATAGAAATTTAAACATTTACCAGGAAGGGTCATATTATTACAATTAAAAAGTTGAATGCGATAAAAAAAACACATAAACATTTAGCAAATTTGAGGTAAAGTTACGATTTGATATAGTATGGAGAATGCTATCATGATAAGAATTAATAGGGCACTTAAAAAAACCTATTTTTACAAATTTTTAAATAA
The DNA here is from genome assembly GCA_039881145.1 of Druceiella hillmani. Classification (NCBI taxonomy): domain Eukaryota; kingdom Metazoa; phylum Arthropoda; class Insecta; order Lepidoptera; family Hepialidae; genus Druceiella; species Druceiella hillmani. The sequence continues at coordinate 9,519,128 of JAYKKI010000087.1, forward strand.
TATAAAAACCAACCATCATCTTTCAAAAGCAATAGTTAGAGTTTTCTTAAATAGCGTTTGTTTTAAATCTAATGTGGATGCAGTCTTATATTTAATAAAATATAATTTTGTATCCCGTAAGGTGAACAGCTAGCAATTGAAGTTTTATGGAGAAAACCAAGTCATAAATATTTTTATGGCAAAATTTTAACTTTACGTAAAGATTCACTTTACGCCATAACAGATGTCACGTGGTTTAGCATACAATATGTTTGATCCAATGCGTATCTATAAAATTAGTTTTCAAATATTATACAGGAAATTTATATTGCATAATTCTTTTTGCTACGAAGAAATTTCATTACCCAGTATAAACGTCAAACAATTTCACACTGAAAGAAATTTACATTAATTTTCAAAACTCGAAATTTGCCACGTGCCGTTCTAATTATTTTGTCTTTGACTGTACTTGTGTAAAGAAATGTTCCGTTATTAAGAACCTGGCTAGTTTCTCCCAAACAAGAAATAGTCGTAATAATTTATTTATTATTACAGACTTCACAGTTTAATTTAAAAAAGTTTTCGCATTCAGCATGCCAGTCCTGATTTTTGCCTCGTAAATATTTAATGTAATAATATTAAAAAGTAATCAAATTTTACGAAGACAGCTCTCGACATTATATTTTGCTCTAAATATTACAATAAAATAATTTGGTAAAGTAATATAAAGAAATAAATTGTTTGATGTTTCTTTCGATGTTTGCTAAAATTCATTGAACATATTGACTCAATTTCAATTTGGGAGCATATTTGTTTAGCTTTACGTTTTTATTTTTTTAGCCTAATGGAAACTTTTATTGTATAAACTTTGTATATTGCCCGCTGTCGTCAGTAGCGTCCATTTAGGAGAGAGCTTAGAAGTTTGGACATAAGTAATGTCCGTTGTAATATCATGTTTTTGTTCGTCTATTATCAATACATTTACACGGTCAAAAATAACTTTACATAATATCTTTAATATTTTAATAGAAATAATATTTACTCTAGCTATTTATACGCATGGTTTGTTCGGAAACCACTTGGTGCAAATTCTACTTTATTTAAGTTAACAAGGTATTGTGCTTTGTTAATATTTTACATTTTGCATCATTTATCCATGTCATTAGCTTTAATTGATAACGTCAATCACGATTTGCTATACATTCGTGCACTTTATCTTCTCGCCAAACTCAACAAAATCAAAAATGATAGAGGTTAAAAAAGTAAATTAGAACTTTTATACCTCTTCGAATGCGAAGAAGTATGATAATATTAAAATACCGAATATTTTTATCCTGTAACAAAATAATTGTCATAACAGTCAACAACAGGCCATGGAGTTGTGGTACCTAAGAATAGTCGAACAGAAGGCAAGGCGGGACCTAGTTCGAAATGTTACTCTCAGGCAGAGTCTGAATATCCAGCTACTGAGAACTATGATCTAAGTAGGAGAGTTGGGATGGCTTGGCCGCGGCAATAAAATATCAGAGTTCAGGCTTCTGAAGCTGATAGAGGCGATACTTGTATATGGAGTGAGATCTCATGGCAGAATTTATGTCAAGTGGGCGGAAAACGTGGAGGGGATTCTCATATTCTGCCGTAGTGATTTACGGCGAGCCCCGGAGGTGTTGAAGGAGAGATTCCGATGGAAAACTCATGAAATTCTCGACACCCTTAAGTAGAAGAGGGTATGCTTAATTGTCGGGCCCTATAACCTGTCTACGAATACTTTTCTGCTACTAAGAAGAAGAATTATAACATTAGTTACGTTCTTGCGTCCCAATAAATGATTGACTAGTGGATATTTCTATCTATATCTATTATTTATGGATATAATTGTTACTTTTATCTATCACTAAACGCAATATATGGAGATGACAGTTCGTGGTCTACTTATAAAATTTAGATTTCTGTCCACGCTACCCTTAGTTAGAAAATACCCTATTTTTAGATTTTGTCAGATTGTGGTTTATTTGTGGTTATTAATCTAGCGAATGTGGTATGAAGATCTTATATAATTTATTTATCCAATTGGATTATTGGTGAAGGAGGAACTTTATAATATTAAGCTTTAGAATATTTGTTTTATATATCTTTCACAATATGAAACTATAGGAAAAGAATAAATTAAAAACTTTAACAGAATTTTGAATTTACAAGACGATGGTATCCCTTTTATTATGCGAAATGTAATCCTAATTTTTTGTCCGGATAATTAAATATATTCTAATTTAATTATTCATTAAGCACAAGTTGTTCATTACGCAGAAATAAAAATTAGAAAGAATTAAAATAGTTTCTTTTTCCAGGGCTTCTTCTTCCCCATGTCTTATTTAACGGCGTTTATTCTTTTTAGTTACAGAATCACTGCTAATATAAAAAGTAAAAATTGAATTAAAGCGCTTTTAAAATTATCTCTTTTTTTACGCAGCTCTACTGTGTTATGAGATATTTTATACTTATTTGCATATTTAATTAAACGAAGTGAATATTTTTCTTGCATGTAAATAATACAAAATAGTCATAATTTAAACAATTTTTTTAATATAATTAAGTACGTGAAAAGCACAATAAATATAACTATCAAAAATAATAATTCTACCTAAGAAAACTAAATCATTTAAAAGTAACGGATATAAAACTCTTATCCGTTGTAAGAATCTGAAATTTGAATATAGATTACAGGTAGCGGCAATAATTGAAACGCTCGATAACTGAACCGATCGGAAACTAGAAGTACTGATGTTGCGTAATTTATAGGTCCCATCGTCCTCATCAGCGGGAAGAAATCCATTGTTGAACATAGGCCTTCTTTAAAGATTTCTACAAAAAACCAGTGCCGGTTTCATCGATCGATTCCTCTCGATCATCTGTCCCTCTGACGGAAGAGAATGGATCACTTAAGGGGGGGGGGATACTTTGGATCCACCGGTATATGGTCACCATTGGTGAAATTGTTTCCCCTACGCTCGTCGGTTCTATATGGCCTGCTCATTGCCAGTTCAACCTGTCAATCTTACGAGCTATGTCGGTTAGGGAGGAGTGAAACGGGCCGAAAAAATGTATATAAATTTTTTTTATTCCTGTGTAATTAAAAGGTGCCTTGATAGAAAATACCTTAAATTGCAAAATATGACCTTCCTACGATAACATCGTTAGGCATAAGCGATGAAATTTTCAAAATTAGTGGAAATTCAAGGTTTAAAAAAAATTAAAATTCATTGATTTTCAGGCTTTATTTGAGTATTTTTAAAGTAAATGGTATAGGAAGCATAGTCCACTAGAAAAAAAAATAATTAATTGCTTACATCAGAATCTGAATCTTTTTCTTTTATATTAAAATATTGTGATTTTGTTTCAAAAATTGGTAAAGATTTTCTTGAAAGGATCCTGGCTTTGATGAATCTATCTCCAGCCTCTGGACCGCAAACTAGCAACGATGCCTCTGTAACAAGTTTAACACACTGTTCGATAGCCTGGGTGTGACAGGAATATCCAAAACCTTGTTTCAATCTGTCTTCATTTCATATTAACTGTTGTAATTCCAAAATACTAAAATGCTTTGTAAGTGGTGGCACAAAGACTTTTTCTTTGGTCCAATCTATTATATTATAGTAAACTGAAGCTTCATATTGCAACTGTGGTATGACAAACTGACGAACTTTGTCATTCTTTTGCTCCCGAGCTTTTAAAATGTGCGAAACAGCAAGCTCATGTATATCTTGATGCGCGTCTTGCAGCATTGCTACTAGGAAATTTTCAGGATGTAAAAAGAATGCATTTCTTTGTATTGTCTTACACACGATGTTTTTTTAAATTTTGACAGAGATACAAAGATCTTCGAATCATATGAATAATGTGAATCGGGCCATTTGCAATTCTGGATTTCGTTTTCATGTCAAACCATGTTGGTGAATAAACTTTTAATATAAAAGTAGCCAAATCTTTCAGGATTTGCGATGGATTCTGAATACCCAGATATAAACGCAGGATACTATTTGCAGAAGTAAGCCATCTAAAGTGTGATTATTTTCCAGGATCTCTATTGGCTAAGCTAAATGTAACACTGCCCTGAGATATTGCAAAACACATTTCATATAAATATTTTTGGTCAGTGCGTAGGGACTCTTCGTCAATGTTAGGCAATTCGGCGTGAATGGGTTCGAAATCAATTACTTCTTTCTTTAAAAAGTTATTAAGTAATTTACCGATGTTACCAGAAAAACTATTCGGGCCAGTAGTTTTACCGTCCAGCTGCAGAAATAAATAACGAAAAAGTTACTCATTTGCGTGTAATAAACAAAAAGACAATTGCAGCGCTCGATTCAAATGTCTCTCTAATAACGCTATCGCGCCATTATTGGGTCTAACTGCTGTGCCATCACATCCAATTGCCATTAAAGTTGAAATATGTTCGTATTTATCTTGTAAAAATTTTACAATTCTTTTTTGAATAGTATTGGATTTTCCTGAAGTCACTGCAATATGTCCAAGATACTCTCATCTTGGTTCAGTGATTAAGGAGATATGCTCCTCATTTATAGCAAAGCAATGTTCTTGGTTTGCTGTCATAGATGTGTCTAAAGTTTTATCCTTGCGCCCGTCAAAATAAAGTGAGGTGATAGAAATTTGATCTTCGGAAAATTGCTGCAAATTTTTGCACGCTTTTTGACGCTCACGCCGTAATTTGCTTCGATCAATGACTTTCGAAGGATCAATTCTAGTAATAATGTTTAAATCTGATAATGCTGCGTTTACAATAATTGTTGCTGATCTATCTGAAACCCCAGTTCTATTGCAAGCGACTGCTAAATTTTGTAAAGTTGTACGGATTTGCTTTTGTGAAACCTCAAACGTATTAACAGAATTGATTGTGGTATCCAAAACTGGGGATTGTCCTGAGGGCGATGAATCACTGGTAGAACTTTCAGAGTTGGAGAGGTCTTCTAAAGTATTGACGGCTTTAGACTTACTTAGAGTTTCATTACGTTTCATTATTCAGTTTTCACACGTTCTTCATACTTTCTTTTTCTCAACAAACTGCTATAATTTTTAGAAGTTGCCAGTTTATCCAGTCCTCCAATACACATTTGGCGCTTGTGATCAGCGAAACAAGACAATTTCAACTTCTTCTGAGGCTACTTTACCTCGACATTTATAAGTTTCTCTTGAAATGCATTTACAAACAGCAATATCAAACAGTTTTTTTGCAGCATGGAGAAATTCTTGTTTTTTCAAATCATTTCATATTTGTTTACACTTTTATATTTGTTATAATATTGTATTACACGAGAACTTGTTGGTACCTCACAATTGGTCACAAGCTATAATTTCATAGATGTAATTTATTTCACAGAAGGGTCTTTGCTGTTGTAAAGATCGTGTAAATTGTTCCGCGACATAAGTCGGCAACACATTTTATTTCAATTGTTAACACCAGTTAACGAACAACCTAGATCTTTTCTTGTTTTAGGCATGTTTTATCTCGAACTTGTTTGGAACAAAACTGAATGAAATAGTTGAAGACGTCAAATTTACTTGTCAAAAATATTAATAAATGTAGGGTAGTTAGAGAAATGTATGCACGTTAACTTAGATAATTTTATTTATTTAACTAAAAAACGGTAGTTAAGTTAATAAAAAGGTATAATAACCCAAATTATATGTGAACTTAAGTAACGTAAAAAATCCTATTTTTGGAGATAAACAAGTGATGTGCACCACCTCTAAACTATGTCCTAGGGAATTAATATTTTGCGTAGTTGTTACTTAGTTGTTACTTATTAGTAGTGTCATCAATAAATTATACAGGAAAAATAAAATTAAGTTTTCACTTTTTTCGGTCCACCCTAATGTCGATAACCTTAGTTCTCTTATGGATCTCTTCATAGTGGTTTATATTTCATAGGGAGACCTCAAATATAGTTCTTTTTAAGGCTCACTGAATGACTTTCATATGTCATCAGTGGTAGCAAACTGGTTGAAGATTTTCTTGTTCAATACTACAATACTATGTTTGGCTGTTTACTTGAGTATTAAGTGAAAATTATTAGATCAGTTTAAATGGGACATTCATTGAGGTACTTCTTGGAATTCAGAATAGAATCTGGGGTGATTAAACATTTGCTCTAATAACGTTTTTCTATCACAAATATTTTATTTCTATTTTTATATACTTATATATACATATATATATATATATATATATATATATATATATATATATATACATATATATTATCGCTATATAAAAAAATGTTCATTAGTCATTGCAATCTTTGGCAGTTTATTATATAACTCATTCAATTATTTTTTGGTTTACTGGAAGAGATTTCTCGTGTGATAAATATTCGCTTTAAGTATATGTTAGGTTAAGACACGATAAATAAAAAAATAATGTATTTTCTGAGAAGACAGTATTTAATTTTTTAACTGGGGAGGGTTAAGTGTAATTAAGGACTTAAATTAGTAAATTAATAAAATGTTTTAAGTGACAAGAATAATTAAGGCCTAACGTATAAACATTTCAAAATAATCACTACGATTAAGCTAAGAGTTCAAGCTAAGATATAAGGTACTTTTATCCTGAACGAGCGCGCTTTTCAAATGTAAAATTTACGACTGGATGAAATTTCATCATATTTGTAAAACATATACTAATTTGTCAGCAAATCTTTTTTGTAAAATAAAATAAAGGGAAAATCGCTTGTAGCAACTGATACACTTGAAATATCGTCTATCTTCTTGTAGCCAAAGTGTCAAATGTATAAATGATTTTGCCTACCAAAATATAGCAAAAACATTTCTAACAATATTTCGAGTAATTATTTTAAATTGTAGCTCGTTAACAATTTTCTTTTATTCTCCAGCTAAAAAGGTGACTTAAACAAAAGCGAAATTTTACATATTTCAGTTTTACCCATGAAGCTGCATAAAAAAATATTACGCTCTCTCCTACCGTCTGACGATTGTTTCTATAATTGTTAGTTAACGTGGTATTAGTGGTCTTAAAATTAGATACATATATATACACACACACAAATATATATATATATATATATATATAAAACGAGCAGTTCGACGTGTATGTGTTGTAATTGCATTGTTTACTCCGTCATGATTGTACAGTCTGAATTAAAATTTTCCATTTTATCTCAAGAGATCCAAAGTTGATTCCATAAAATAAGAAATATTGATCGAGTATGTTTAACATTCGCTTTTATTTAAATTTTGTAATGGAAGGGTGTAAAGATATACCGTTCAAATATGCAGGAAATCACCAGCCGGTGCACAGACCTTTGAACTACTTGCGAAAATGGGGGATTTTCCTCAAATTTACTCGAATTTTCTATTTTATGCTATTCACAGAACTGGATGTTATTTTATATGAAAATTTATGTAAGTGGCGAAGTAACACATCCCTATCTAATGCTAACTTAATTAACAGTTTGTACGATGTTATACAGGTATCTAGTAGAGATGGCGTACGCGACTATATTTTTATACAAAATAAGCACAATAATGTTTGGACGTGAGCAGAAAATAGTGTTTGTTTCAATTGTACTACTAAAAATCTACTACAATTCCACGATTTACACTTTGTTTCATGAAAACACATCTAGTGGAAGTACATAATTAACATGGTACAGTACTACCCGTGTTACAGGACCGATTCAACGGATTACAATGTTTGAAAAGATTATTGCAAAATTGCGTCCGTCGTAACACCGTTGGACAAATGCTTCCGCCATTGCTAATATCGCAAGCAACGCGAGAGGAGCAAGCAAGTATTAGAGTTGTGAAGTATTAATATTATACAATACTCGATGAAATCGATACTGATACGAAATAATACTCGATACAAATATAAATACTTGGTGTTAATTGAAATTTGTATGTATAATAACGTGTAGTTATTTATACGGGTTGTACTAGCCGAACTCATAATATCAATTGACGAGAGAAGTATTAATGTGTTTATGGGCGGCACTGAAATATGCGTCGGGAGGTGAATGGGCTACGGACTGAGAGTCAACACAAATTATTTTCAACGGCATGCATATTTTACATGAAAATTTGACAGTAATTTTTTTAAAACGATAAGTTAAGAAAATTTGTATGTCCTTTACTCATACGATAATGAGGTCGTTTATATATTTGAAGATAAACACAGGATAAACTATTTTGAACTACGACTAAAGTATTCTAGGTAACTAAAAGCTAACTAAAGCATTCTAGGTGTAGGCAAAAGTTGAATGAATATCTCAGTCAAATACATTTATATTTACACGTTGTTCCAATACTTATTTACAATATTTACTATTCTCACAATAATTAAAAATGATTGTTAGTTTTTCTTCACTTTCTCTAAGCTTTGTATAGAAATTGAACAACTTTATATAGAGTGTTTTTCTTTTGGTACAAGCAATAAATAATGTTCTAATCAATCATACCTGTAAAAATTGCAGTGAATTTTGAAGTTATATTTATTTTGTGTTCTGTTCCTTGATAGTGCTGCTGGGCTTTGTCAGTTTTTAGGGTTTCGTGATAAGTTTGACAAAAATGGAACATTTATGAGGCGACCACGTGGACTTACAGTTTTTTACACTGTTCAAAAATCAGAATCGAATTGTTTGAAACTGAAAAATCTTCAATTTTATTCTTTGAAGTTTTTTTTCGATTTGTTTACATATTTAAAAATTATGAAGTTTCCTTGTATAAATTTTATTAAGAAAGTAAATCAAATACAAAAGTATACGCAAGTCTTCTTTGTTCAATTGTCAACAGCCTATAATTTCCGAAATTAGGAGGGCCTATACCTGGTGGCTGGAACAGGTGAAATGCATGAAGGAAGACAGAACGCCCCGTCTATTATTAGGTATGACACCAGGACGACTAAGATCAGTAGCTGAACGACATTGTCTACGATTTGACGAAGCTGATTAAAGAGTGTGACATATCCTGCAGGTTGGCTTGATGTGATGGTGTAGACTTAAATTGTTCACGAAATATAGTGATTTTTAGTAATTTTTCACTAAACTATCACCATGACGATGACGATTTCTCTGCTATTCACTTCGGGAATTATTTAATTTAAAATAATTTAATGAATAAACCGATTTGAGTGAAATCAAATTCATTAAAATATATTATCATATTAGTGTTTTTAATTACATAAAAATATGCTCAGGATTATATATGATAACTTTATAAAAATTCATGGCACTACCATTGTTTGTCTGTCGGTCGTTTTTTATTAAATTTTTAAAAATCTCTTAAAACGTTTATCAAAATACTACTATCAGCTCCTACCTATCAATGTTTGCTATAAATTAATTGTTAATTATTTAGCTCCGTTTACAGTGTTATCAGTTATATTGTGTGGATTTTATATAAACTGGATGCCTTTTTCCTTTAGAGTATATTTTTCCTGTATAATTACCTATAAATTAACGAAGTGAATATAAATCACTTGTACGTATAGGTATGAATAAAATGTTCTAAATACGTCGTTGAGATAGCAAACAAATCCAATATGCAAAAAAGGAATATTATTATTTAAAAATAAGTTTCATTCTATTTCAAAAATAATTTTTTATTTCTTTGCTTTATGAAAACTACATACCCAACTTGCATATTTACCAAACCATTTGACAGGTAGAAGTACTACAAGAACAAATGGTTATAAAATGTAGAACAAATATCAACAGAAGAGATACAAAACAAATAGCAATTCGAGTAAACATCACCCCGACTAATGATCAGTCGTAAACCACCGAGCAATTTTGTCACTCTATTTCTGATGTGATCAATTGAACAGAAAACAATGTTCAAATTAGTTGCGTGTTGTATTACTTAGATGAACAACGGGGGTACACGAAAGATAGGTGAATGCATATTGGTGCACGCTTTAGGCAGGCGATATAAAGTGTAACATTTTCTCAGTTTTTCCCACGACGATATTGTCCTTCGATGTGACAGCTGGGAATACAAAGCACTAGTAGACTCAAGGTTATCAAGGTACTGATTTAATAACTCAAAAAAAGTGTGATAAAAAGAAATTTCTGTCAGAGTTGAAGGGAATTACATATGTCTGAGCCATTTAATAAATAAGAAGGGAATATATAATGACAACATTAATACATTTTGTAATACAAATACCTACTGAAGTTTTTTCACATTTTCTTCACCGTAAGGATACATGTAGTTTTACACGGAGACCGGGTAACTGCATTCCTTTCAAGTATTCTACGGACTAATATATAGCTTTTCAAAATTATTCAGAGTATGGTTAATAAATTAATAAGGAATAAATATATTTCATGTTGTTTACACGGCTTAAATTATAAAGCTTTATTTTTAACAACATAATTTTGGTAAATTTGATAAATTTTGGTAATGATGCTTTTTTCATTTTAGTAACGCTTGTTTTTTCATACTTTAACAGTTTCCAGAAAGGTTCTTTCTGGGTATTTTTTGAAAAATAGTTTTGAAATCCACATAACCTTATTATTAATGTATGCCTCAGATAATAGATTCATTTAAAAAATTCTTTTGCTGTTATTGTCCCCTTGTAGATTTCGAAAAACCGAGATTTACTGAAATACGCGCGGCTTTATATGCTTCATAACTAATTAAAATTGCACGTTTTAAGTTAAAAGTTTTTGTAAAAATAGCGTAGACATTTTCAATAACACTCAGCATTATTTTACGTAAATTTCTGAAAAAATTATTGTCCGAGTCCTTGTTTTGAAACTTTCTTCTTCAATTGATATATAAAAAATACGGGAACGCAAAAAATTGTATTGGTTTATTTGTCCATTCCAAAATTTGTATACAAATATTTCGAGTGTCAACTATTGGAATGTGTGCATGTCAATATGCTTTATCACTATATCTATTTAAACCTATCACTTTTTCAAGTTTACGTTTCAAGGGAAAACCTCCTGTGATAAACTAACAGACGGACGATATGTATGTGATCTTATGACGGTTCCATTTTTCTTCTTTCAGGGTAAACAATTTATTTTTCAAAATGTTTGTCAAAAGCAATTGAAATGAGTATGTAGAATAAAAAATGTGATAATATTAAATCGGTGTTTTTATTTGAAATGTTAGAATAATGATTAGAAAAAAGTATGGGAATTGGTAATTAATTTTGTGGATACTTGAAAATTCTTACAATAAAAAAATGCTTATTTTGACAATTTGAGTTTCATAATTATTTCCATCAGAATTATTCAAAAAAGAAATAAGCAATATTGCATTTTTTATATTTGTATATGCAGTAAAATTGTATAATATGTTAGTATGATAATATTGATATTTGAAATAGTTATAGGTTAATCGATAAAGTCTGTTTATCAATTATAATTGGTGAATAAAAAAATATATATACATATATTTTATATTTTTATATATTTATATATATATATATATATATATATATATATAAGATTATTAAATTTGCTATGCTAAAATGCTACTTTTTGCTTAATATTAATATACACAACAGTGAGAACGCGTAAAAGTCGTTACCGTTACATTGTCGAGAAAAATAAATGTTATTTCTGGCCTCTTTTCTATGCCTTTGCGCTCTACCCAGTGATTGGTTTCACTTTGTTTACTTGCTTGTCGTGCTGTTACGTATTTGGCCTAACATGCGTTTAGCAGTAAGCAATTACGTTCTTTTCGAGTCAATTCTATGAGGACGAAAAAGTGGTATTTTATATAGTCAAAATATTAAACACAAATGATTGAATTACCGTGCTATTTTGGCCGTACAATAATTTCGAGTAAAAGTATCAAAATCTTTACAAGTTTTCAATGATTGAAAAATGTAAGTCTATAAATCAAGAATCAATAATTCTACTCAATATATATATACATGTATTCCGACTTTGTTTTATAAGCAAATGGTTTTATTTATTTTATGGGGGTTTTGTAAGCTATTCATAAAATTTTAAATTTTTTTATAATATTCTTTAATATTTGAATTATTTAAAATTTATTTCTTCAATTTACTATTGCGAAGAAGCAAAGTGAAGCTGATATTACTGGCTGAGAAAAAAATATCTGATGGCTCCAATTGTCGGTATGGAGTAACTTGACTTTTGTTACCGGTGACTCTCAGATTATGGGAAATATGATTACATATGTTCTGTAATGTTAGTGTGCTTTGTAGATATATAGTTGAAGGAATACCTCGATAATTTCATGTTCTCGGACTTGTTCTAAATTTTATTTCCATGTTTATTCTTTTTTCTTTTTCATTCTGTTATGAATTTTATTGTCAAAAATGTAATATTCTTCTAATAAGTAAAAATTAATTGGAATGTAAGTCATATTTCAGCTTCCTTGGTAGAATTATATCTAAGAAAAATGAGGATAAATGAAAAGACGCCACAGATGGGATATGCGATTTTCCAGCCTTTCTATTTTGTCACAACCCTAAAAACAGTCTAGCCATGATATAACGATGGATTAGAAAGTATAATCTGAAACTACTATTATAAAATAATAATCTTTTACTATAAGTATTCTGCACTTTTGGTATATGTCTATATATACCAAAAGTAAGCCTTATAATGCAGATACTCATATATTGTAATAATAATTTGTGTTCTGAATATGAAATACCCATACTGCGAGCGATTTTCAATATTTGGATTCTGGAATAGATGACGGAAATGACTTTGCTACATCATTAATCTCGCAATGTTTCATATTGTAGTTTTTACGTTTGCCGTAATATGTATATTCAGCGCAATGTTCGTTACTCATAAAAATACAATTTGAATAAGTACCTGCACATACTTTTGTACACCGGGCGATAATCAAACAATAAGAAGTTGTTCTCAAAAAGGTGTTAAAACCTGATAATCAAGTAATAAAACAATGGAGCAACGACTTGAGCCTTACGACGTCTGCCTCCGAGCTGTCGTCTTAAGCAATACGCCGCACGCAGGTCCAAGCTCCACTGCTCTTGACGATTGGCGACGAAGAGAGCAGTCAGTATAATTTATAAATATATGAGGCGGCTAGACGCGGACTTCTCACCGGTCGTCAGTGTGTACCATTTCCTTCATTGTACGCCTATCCATATTCATGGCCACATATTATGTTTTGTCTCCTTTTGGGTATTGTCATTTTTATTTTTACTATGCATTTTTGTTTATAAAAGACCGTGTCGATACAAATTCATTCCCATAACCTGACTTCCACACATCAAAACTTATTTTTATTTCTACGGACTCCAAAAATACTCGCTTAAGTGGTCAGTACATAAATAAGTGCTTGTTTTAGTGATTAGTCTTCAGCAATGCTACCCTAACTTAACGTTCCTAGTGTAAATACTGTCTAAAATTATATTATGTACGTACATTATGTAAAAGAGTACGTACATTATGTTAAACCTGTATTGGATCCATGTTTTTGTAAAGAAGAAATGAAACAGGAAAATTGTTTTTAATTGCAAAATATTTAATGGATTACTAATAAAGCTTGGTATATTTCACGGTAACATTTTTGTTAAGTAGCTTCTGTTTTTAAATAAGATACTGTATAATAAATGACTGAAATGATTTAGATGTACCCTATTTTATATTATGATCTTCTAATACGGCTAAGTACATCAACCGTGAATGGTAAAGATAAATGACTATTAAATTTAGTTAAGCGGTTTGTATGTCATAAATAAAGTTAATAATAAAAAAATAGACATTTTAATTATGTTTCCGAGAAAGCATTTCTTTGTCTATAAAGTTAATTTAATTAGATGCACAGAATTAAATTCAGTGTTAATAATTATATTTATTTCCTGCGAATGGACCCTATATATACAGTATTCGACCTTAGGTACGCTTTTTTCTTCATAATTTCCATAATGAGTTACAAACATTTTTTTTCCAAAGTTATTAAATTTAAAATAAAATTTTTAGAATCGTATAAAAATAAATGCCATAATGTTAGAACATAAATATAATTTGGATTTACATAATTATTAATATTTCCTTTTTACTTCAGTATTCCCTTATTTACATATAGTTAATAAACACAAAATTGAGAATGCATCAGCTTAAATTGTTTGGATAATTCATTTTTCAGTGGCATATTTTTAACATATGCCACAGGCGCACTTTGTTTCGTAATAAATTAATTATGTAAGTACATTGGGTTTGCTAATAAATTTTCAGCTACGAGTTTATTATTCTTCTCGGAAGTTTCTAGAAAATTTCAGAATATTTTATCATAAAGTGTAAATGAAGTAGGCTTGGCCAATGAAAGTTTCTTGCTTCAAAGAAAATGCATTTAAATCGACATCACGTATTAAAAATAAATCTTCTGATTTATGAGTTAATGTTTTTTTTTAATGATTGATATTAAAACTTATTTTCTATTAGCTGAAACAATTATTAATAGGTAATGAGAAGTTGTTTATATACGTTTAATCATATATGTAAGTTTGGCAATTGGTTATTGAAAGCTATACAGGAGTTTTAATATCCAAACCTGAATATTGAAAAGGTAAAGATGAGTTTCTGGTGAAATGAAAAGGGTAAAGTATTTTGAGCAATTAATTTTAGAAAATAAGTAGATAATCGACAAATGAGATCATTTTCTCCATATAACACGACACAGTAAAATCTACACGATAAAATGAAACGTGATGTAGTATTATTTCTACTTTCTTTAAGTTCTTTACCACGACCTAGGTTTCGTTGTATTACAACATATTCAGGTGGGTTATTAGCAAAGATTAACTCTTAGGACCATCCAACAGCATTTATATGTTTCAAACACAATAGCGGAAACCGGGTTTGTGTGGGTTTCCCACTGCTTATGTTAGTGAGTTTATTGTATGTTAGTAGGTTTTAATATATTTCCGAGAGTTATACGATGGTTTATGCTGTCCCGCTTGATGATTGCTTTACGAATTTCTTCCTTCAGCCAGGTGGTGACGGCTTTTACTGTTGCTTTGTGGGCTGTTCGAGTTGTTTTACTAGTCTTGACGTTCACGTGACTCGGTGTAAGATTACATTTTATGCACGTTTTGATGAACCAAATATTTTGTACTCCGAATTAAATTTCGGAAACTGATAAAAAAATCGTGGTAAAGAACTTAATGAAAGTAGAAATAATACTACACCACGTAGTTTCATTTAATTGTGAATAATGAATTTCTACAAAATTAACACCAAATATATTCAATAGTAAAATATAACCTTAAAATTATAGCAATTGGGTTGTATTCTGTTGGTATATACTTCTTATCCACCCAATGTTGTGGATTCTGTATAAAAAGATCGATCTATTCAATATTAATTATACCAAATAAACCGCTGCGCAGTTTAGATGGTGATGTACTGAGCTCGTCTCTGGGGCTGCTTGAATTGTAGAACCCAACAGTTGACAAGGTACAAAAGTAACGAGTTCGCACTGAGTTTTTGGTAAACAACCTCCACGTCATTGGTTCCGAACTTGCAGCCGCCTGTTTATCATAGTGATTGTAGTGGAATTCGGTGTCGGGAACAAGGCTTAGCGTACGCTTAATTGTTGCTTTCATTATAACGATTTTTGGTGAGATTTGACGCGAATATAATCGAGGATTTTTGTGTTAGTTGCAGCGGCCTCCGGTGTTATTGTTGTGAAATTCGTGGTTACTTTTTATAGCATTGTTATAGCAGGTGAACTTTGTTATGTGGGGCGCAGTCCTCTTTGATATTCGATATTCCGTCATCTGATTATTATTTGTTTAGATATTTAAGCGAGCATTTACAGAAAAAAGTCGATGTTTTGGAAGAAAGAAAAAAATTCAAAATTGTTTAACTCTGTGTTATGTATTGTGTTATGCATGTGTATTAACACTGCCTAATGGCGGCAAGTCGTAGACATAAGTGGTGTGTGCATACTTAATCTAATTTTTCGTAATATTTAATTGTTTTAAAAAAGCTATATTTATTGAAAAATTACTGAAAAATAAGTGCGGCAAAGTATGTTTTGTGCTCGTGTCATAATCGTTTCGTGTTATAAATTTAATCAGAAAATCTTTAAATTACAATTGTAAATACTTCATTACATTTTTATATTTTAATATTATTCAACTAAAGAGGAGAAATAGACTTGTTTCTTTCTTGACTTGTTTTATAATTAATCATCATCTGTATCTATCCACTGATTGATATAGGTCTTTCCTTAGGAGAGCCACTGTATGACCACATCCAGGCGCTTCCCGCTCCCTTTTTTTCTAAAACGTCAGTCTGTTTGGTTAGAGGGTTGGCGGTAGATTGAGGGCTCATACTGCCCTTTAATTTCCATGGTTTCCACTCCAGAAGTCATCTACCCCCTCGGTTATTTGTTTTTCGTCAAATATGACCTGTCGAAAAAACATCTCAAAGTTATAACATTTACTAAGTCACATTACATCCAAACCAGCTTGTATCGTGGTTAAATTTATTAGGGGAGAGAGTGAAAGTCGTGTCTAGTGGGAATTGCGGTATACCGGTCGAGCATGTTAAAAAAATGGCGGCAGGGCTTGAATTGACTTTCACACAGTTTTTATTTTACACATTTTTATGTAATAATAAGGTGATATTTTCCTTTCTTTCTAATTTTGTACGAATAGACTTTTGAATATAAAATTTGATATTTAGAATTATTTGTTTATCAGATTTTCTACTAAATTTCCTGTAATATTTTGAATATTTATTTTTTGTCACATTTATACTAATATTATAAATATAGAGTGTGAATTGGTTTTTTTGTTTGTATGTAAGATGTGAATTCAAAAACTACTAGATCGATTCCCAAAAATGTTTCATTGATAGAAAGTTACGTTATTCCAAATGTGTATAGAGATTATATATATATAAATTTATTTCCTTCTTGACTTACACTGAACTGTTGAAGACAAAATAAAATAATGTAAGTATTTTTAATTAAATAGTTTCAATTAAATATTTTTAATTAATGTATAATCTTAATGACATCACGAAAGTTTTCATTGTCAAATGTCTTTTTTACGGTAAGTTGTTTTATGGTAAACTAATTCGAAAATTTATTCCAAAATTACCCTTATCAAAATAAATTAAACATAAAGCATTAGTATTTCATATAGAAAAATAAATGTCTTACCTTATGTTCTGAATATATTTGGCGTTAAATTTTTAGAAATTCACATTACTTAATTGATTAACAAGTAAATGAAATTACGCGATATAGTATTATGTCTACTATATATAAATTCTTAACCACGACCTAGGTTTCGTTGTATGACAACATCTTCACGTAAAAGTACCTACAGATCTTTTTACTTACGAGACTTTTTACTTTTGCCACACTGAAAGTCTCCGGAATGAATAAGCAAAAATATCCAAAGAATTGCCAAAGCTCAATTTATTGTTTTTCAAAATATTCTCCGTGTATTCTTTTCTGATGGTTAAATTAATTTTTATGATGGGTATTTCACTCATCTTTGGTGGCATCGAAAACATGTTAATTTTACTATTTCAATTAAAATCATTAACCATGTAATTGGTCCTTAATTTTTTAAAATATGAAGTAGTTACGACTCACAACGTATCAAGTCAAGATTTTATGGAAAATGACTTATAAGTTTGAGGGTTTCTCCTTCAAAAAGTTGTTTATTTGACAGTGTGCATCGACAGCTTGCATTGGCAGGATGCAAGATTACGCCGCGTTTATGCTTGCTTTCACGGATTTTATCAATAACAACCGGCAGACAAACGGTCATGTACCAATCAGCATTCACGTTATGGTGATTCTACTTCGGGGCACTTTGCACTCAGGCCACTTCGGTTGGGTTCGGTCACCCTTAAAAGAATCAATTGGTCAATTGCTGCTTTTGTTTCAGAGACTTAGCTATAAATCCATCTTTTGTCACCTCCTACTATGTTTCACAACAAATGCCCCTTCGTTGAATCTGGTAAACGTGGCGTTGTCGAAAGAGACGGGTTCCGTTTTTTGAACCTCGGCCAAATTGTGTCGTATCCATTAGGAACATATTTTTCTCACAGCCAATTAATTGTATTTGAATCATGTTAATCCAAATCCCATAGTAGCCCACACGCCTGTTTGCTTCGGTCATATAGTGTACAGCATCGATGTTTATTTTGTTACGGAATATGGACGACGTTCACGAAATTCTTCACTAAAATTGACACGACCGCACTTAATTTCCACAAACTAGTTATACATTTTTGTTTTACTTGGTGCTTCATCCATGAATAAATTATTCCATAATTTATACTAGATTTAAAATTGTTTTTTGTAAATATTCAGGCAAAAGTGGATATACAATATATTTTTGGTTAATGGTTTATTATTGATAGAGTTTAAATAAAATTTTATATTAAATATGTATTATAAATATATTATTTATTTTAAGCAAGATCTTATTTAAGATCTAAGCATCTGTTTTGACTTAGTAACAAAATTTAATAATAAAATATTGCAGTGATTTTAAATAAATATGAATGAATTAAGATACAATGAGGTATGGATTTAATAAACTTAATTTTAAATAAAACATCTTTTTCTTACAAAGACTTCAGCTCAACTATATAAACAGGTAAGTAAAATAAATGCCTGTCTCATTCCATTAAAAACAACTCCAGTTTTCAAAAATTTAAAACATAATCACGTATGCATTTATTTACATGACATCAAACCACAAAATATAACTTTTAAAATTAAACCAATTATAATAGTAGTGTAAAAAAATATTAGTGATTCATACAGCGAATGGCACATGTAGCTGTCAATGCGCCCGTCGGTATCCTGTGGTTACGACGACTAATATGAAATTATTTTAAGTTGAAATTAAATTTTTGGTAAGTTTAACCAATGTTTAAAATTAAATAATGATACATTACTATTTAATGATATAAGCATTAAACCCCTAAATATTATTGGTTACTGGTCTCAAACAGTTATGCGTCCTCTGCTTCAAGTATTGTAAATCAGTAGGAAAAATTTGACAGTCAAAAATTGTCATCATGTGAATAATCCAAAGCTCTTAATTGGACTAATAAATATGACTAAATTTTGGCTCAAAATATTCACTACTGCTGCACAGTTAATGGTCTCACGATTGAAAGGTTTTTCCAAACGTAAACCAACTCTTCCTAACCATAGATGAAATATTTAAATTTACGGGAGTTGAGAAGAGCTTGGAATTATTTTAGACTTTTAAAGTGCTATTTTTTACTTTTATAATATTTTATATATTTGTAGTTTTACAAGAAATATCCTTGATGGCCTTATTTTCTGAAATTAAAGAAACTTATAGGCGAGTATAATGTAAGAGAGAATTACAATATCGTAAACTATAGGCCATATAATCAGGGAACACAATCCGGATACCATGGGAATATATGGGAATCCCGGAATTTTGAGATTTTCGTACCAGATCTTATGCTTATTGTATAACACTTAGACAAAATTTAAGAAAATACATTTAAAATTAATAATTATTTGTTTAATAAATCTTAGAAAGGTTTCATTCGAATTATATGCCTTTATATTCAGTTAGTTTTTTGGGCTATGCTTACAATAAATATAGTAGTTCCTCAAAGAAAAAAAAAATAAGAAAACTGCAATTTTTTATCGGTTATAATTTTCTTTCTTAAAAAGTGTGCTGTTTGTACATTAGTAAGGTCAGAGTATTTTGCGGAATGAAACTACTCATCCTTAAATAACCAATAGTGATAATTCAGCACTACATACTTTCGTGTAACGTTTTTGATTATCGATAAATACGAGTATAGTCTGTGATTTAATTGGAGTAATCAATAGGTCCTACTACCTTCAGATTCAGATCAGGATATGAGCAAGATTGGAAATCCTTAGGATGCAAATTATAAATCGAAAACTGATTTAAAGACGATAAACCTTGAAATTGGCGTGACGAAAAAGCATCCGCAAAGGGAAATGAATCGTAATGTACCTGAATCCCGAGCTCTCTCTTTACATATATGGGTCTCGTCAAAATATAATTTTGATTTATTATGTGTGAATGTAAACTCTATATTATTTTGTTGAGAGGTTTGAAGTCAGTGACGAATAGACAGTTTATACGGACGGACGAACGGGCGGACGGGCAGCAATAAGTTTCGGTATGAAACCCTAGTAAATAATATCAAATAAAATATTCGCAAGTCGTGTAGCCGCCATCAAATGCCTAAAAAATAGTTGTAGTTGGAAAACAAAATTAAAGTAGTTGGAAACAAAAGTTCAGTTAAGTAGTTGAAAAACAAAAGTTGAAACGATGCAATATCGTCATCGCCTGTAGAAGTGAAACAAATGCACGAAGTTTGCAAAGACTCACTTCGTTGCTTTGTGAAGAGCAAAATATCAGCTTTTTTCTCCGTTTGATCACCATGTCCGCTGCAACGCTAAGTTGCTTATTCTTTTATAACGTAGCGATTTATCTGAGATCTCGTTGCAATCTCGCATCTGGAGGAATGTAATAATTATTATTTAGGTTTATACCTACTGTTTTCACTACGAGATTAAACACATTCCATGTCTTAAAAAATCAACACAATCTTTTTCATTTAATACAGAAATATTCTAAATTTTTCTACTTTTTACATAATTGTTTCAATTTATTTTGCATTAAATAGTTTTAATAACCGCAATTTTCTAATTTTTTATTTTTATTGAATATGTAGAAACCTTGCAATATCAATCAGGGATATTTTATTGCGGAAAGGAATTATATTCATAAAATAGGTTAACGGGAAATTCTATTTTATTATCTGAAAGATTATTGGTAAATTCTAAGTTTTTTTTAATTACTTTAATTCATCTCAAATTAAAATAATAATTATATTTATCGTTGAAAAAGTAAGGAATCTTTTATTTATTTTTAATGTAAAAAATTGTAATATAAAGGTCATTGTGCTTTTCTTTCCGTATACATATTTGATATTTATTTTCGAAGAATATTCAAGAAATTTCTGACTTTGAACTGTAATATTTGCCATCGTATTTTAATGAAGTTCTCAATATGCATGATGACATAAATGGTATAAATTTATTTGAACACCTCCTCTTTTTACTTAGTCATCTATCCCAGGGATTTATTGCAATTTATTTTCTACTTCGTTACCTACTTTTCTTCGCTCTTTGTTGTATCAATGTTATCTAATTTTTTTACGCTTATCTGCGTCACGCGAATCATTCTAGTATTGATTTCGTGTATTTTAAAATATTTTGGAAGATTTAAAAATTATAAATAATAAATCAGTAATAAACATTAATTTACAACAAAAACTATACAGTAGATCACGTAAAAGCCACCACAAATTTTGTAATTTCATCCAAACTGGTTAGGAGCTCAAAAAGTGTTATAAATGTTGGTGTGAAATTTTATAAGAATATACTTAAAGTACTTTATCGAGGTATGTAATTCGTTTCTTCAGATACATATACGGGCATAAATAAAATCTACTACATAATGAAATTAGCTGTTTGTGTTTTTATTTGAACCTTTAATTATCTTAACAATCCTGTTGAAAGTTAATAGATATAATTTTAATGAGAAGATCTATTAAATATCTAGATTTTTTCAAGTTTAAATTGAACCTAAATATTTTGCAAATGTGGGTCAAAAGGGATAAATGGTAATTATAGCCTCAATTTCATTTTGAAACATAATGGCATGTCACTCTCTAGGGTGGACAAACATTTTTTTTCGCCCATTCAATATTGTAGAGGCACATTATTTTTTATATCTGTTTACATATTAATTAAGATCATTACCTATAGCATTTATGTTCACAATTTTATATATATAGGTCTAAACATGTAGAAATTATGAAACTGCAATATATAGACTAATACCCAGCCATGACGAAGGTAGTAGGTTATTTTATTTCACTACGAAACTGTAAAGAATATCCTAAGAGGACAAAACAAATTGAACATATGATGATTCAGGACTAGAGAATTGATGAGGCCATATAAATATAGCGTTAATAAATATATTGCCTGGTGTAACTTTTACAGACGTCATAAACATACACTTTCAAAACCGAAGTTATTTCTGCAACCGATTTACGTTACTCATATGGAGTTTCTATGAATTGTTTACAGTCATAACTATAAGTCATACGTTTTGGTCGACTATTACTCGTAAACTAGTAGTGATAATTTTTCCTTTCATTTGATTTCATATACAAATTAGTGAATATTTTTCACGTATTTAAAAATTGGTATTAACTGCTAGGAATATAAGTACATACAACCCTAACAAAAAGACCACTTTAGGGCTTAATATTCAGAGATACGAACCCATACAATGGGGTGAATGTGATTTGCGAAAAAATATCAGCCTAGCGTCACACGACGTATCCTGTCATATTTTAGCTTTATAGCACTAATAGTCTGTGAATTACAGGCGGACGTGATTAAGTTGTAAGGAAAGTTGTAAAGTTCCTATTTAGGGTATAGAACCGTAAAACTTATTTTAAATAAAATAAAGGTAAAGGCAGTCAAATCAGATTAAATAAAGAACAAAAATGAACAAACTAACAATAATGCATGAATTCTGCGCGATTAGTATACGAAAAAAATAAAAGAAGACGTAAGAAATATTAGGACCCTTTTATGAAAATTAAGTGCGTCGTTACTACGCGAGGATTAAAATAATGTGAACCGATGTATTATTTTCATTTCGTAATGATATAACATAGATTAATGATCATTCATTTGTTTGCATATACAAAAACGCCGTCAATTCAAGCATTCGGTTTTGTATAGCATGCAGGTTTTTTCTACTATATCCTTCCTCTCTCCTTTATTCTTGCCAATATATTTTTATTATTGAATATATTTGGCGTTAATTTTGTAGAAATTCTTTGCTAATAGCCCACCTGAAGATGTTGTAATACAACGAAACCTAGGTCGTGGTAAAGAACTTAAAGAAAGTAGAAATAATACAACATCACGTAGTTTAATTTAATTGTGAATATTTTTATTAAGTAATTGTTATTTTCTTATTAGTTTACCATTTTATTTTTTCAACTGTTCTTTTTTGCAATTGTATATAAAATCTCTGTCTTTAAATACATTATATTTACTAGATACTTGGCTCGGCTGGAAGAGATTATTTTTGTAACAATACATCCGCAATATGTAATATATATATATATATATATATATATATATATATATATATATAATAAATTGACTTGTTATTATATGAGGTTGTACAATGTAAATATCCCGGTGTATGTAATAAAATTAAATTTTTGTATAATTCTTGGTAATATATTTATACAAAAGCAAGGGTATATATAAGTTAGAACGAGGTTATACCACTAATTCTACATATCTGCGGTTTAGTTATTCATATATTTATATATATATATATATATATTTCTTTTTTAAAACTTTTTTTTATTTATTTATTTATTTCTTTTAATTTTTTTTATACTTCTATTTATATGTGTATTTGGTCTGAAACAATTTGAAGAGTACTGTAGTATCAATGTTGTCTAATTATATTATGTCTAGAAGATATTAAGTATGGGCGAGTACTCTCATACTAATAATGCCCCCTATATATTACAAATAAATACAAAAGGTAATAAACTTAATATCCTAGAATAATTAGAAATAAACAGACATAAAAAAGACACCTAGGTTAATATATTAAATGAACAACTAAATATAATATCATCACCCATACTTGATATCTTCTAGACATAATATAATTAGAAAACTTTGATACTACAGTACTCTTCAAATTGTTTCAGCCCAAATACACATATAAACATAAATATACAAAAAAAATTAAAATAAATAAAAAAAAATTATATATATATATATATATATATATATATATATATATATACATATAATATTTTTTTTTAAATATAAATAAATAAATATATGAATAAATAAAACCGGAGATATGTAGAATTAGTGGTATAACCTTGTTCTAACTTTCAGATACTTGCTTTTGCATAAATCTATTACCGAGAAGAATTTCCATTTAATTTTATTACATACACCGGGATATTTACATTGTACAACCTCATATAATAACAATTGAATTTATTACCCTCACTAAAATACTGGTATATCGTATAACTCTCGGAAATATAACAAAACCTACACCGCTTCCCTACAATAAACTCGCTAACATAAGCAGTGGGACAACCCACTGCTTATGATTTCATTTAATTGTGAATAATGCATTTCTAGAAAATTAACGCCAAATATATTCAATATTCAATAATCAATAATTCAAGAATTTCTCACTGTTAGGATGGTTGCTTATAAAGCATGGGTTTTAACAAACTAATCTTACCAAAAGTGTTCACCAAAGTGTCTATATAATAAACCTGATACAAATTTACATTGAAATTGACAAATATCAAGTTCATATTAAAATTTCCCGAAGCGTTGCACTTAATGATAATTTCAGGTCAATTAATTACAACGTAAGATATATGCTTTAATTAACTAAATTGATGGCCATAATTTTACTGTTTGGATATTTTATTTCAAAATTATTAAATAATTGATTACTATTTCCTAACAACCTTAACAGAGTAGACAGGTCGCTTTAAGTTCTTGTTAAAACTTATTTAAAATTGAATAGAATATAAACATCATCTCCATCTCATTTTTGTTTTCTGATAATTTTTCAATTTCATAAGCAGGAATAGAAAGTCACCATTTGCTTAAAACCGTAATGCTATTTTTAAATATTTATAAATTTCTTAATTAACGTATTTTTTTAATGTTGTTATTATATTTTTGTAAATAAAATCGATTAACATTGGGAAATTTTTATGTCATTATACATGTATATTATAACCATTCAAATGTAATAAGTAAAATATTGTAATACGATTTTTGAAAACTTCATGATGGTTCTCATATTTACTTATTTAATTCGATGTTGATGACTCTAATACTATTCAATCTCATTATAGGTGCCAATTAGTGATTTTTTAAATTAAATAATAAGTTCATAACCCCTTTCATTCTGATTTCAAATCAAGTCACAGTACTTCTTCTTTAATAAATCTTGCTTACAATTTGTTAGTGAATTATAACCTTCTTTGTAAGGGTTTAAATCGTATTTACATGGTAGTAATAAAGTTGCCAATGCATCTGATCTCTGTTCAAAGTAAAGTGGTAGATGGCGCCCTGAAAGACGGTGTTCTTCTTCCACTCCTTTTTAGTTTCAGTGTAAATAACATAGTAATAATCAAAAATTTCACGTGTAATTAATTTTACGTAGATGATCTTCAAATTTTTTCATATCTTGATTTTACTAACATTCATACTGCAATTAACTATCTGAATTCAGATCTAAATCTGGTCAGTCAAAAGGTTCAAAATGTCGGTCTATTCTTCAATCTAATCAAGTCTCAGACCAATATTGCAATCGTAACAAAAGACTCGTTTCTAAATTTATAATTTACCCTAGTTATCGTTAAACAATTGGTTATCCATTTTCTTACCCATGTTTATTGATCGATCAAAATCTTATTTGGCAAATGACGGCAGTCGTAGATTATTTGGAAGGATGCACTCTCTAAAATGCTCTCAACAATTCATAACCTATAAATCTATAGGAACATTTTCCATAACGTTCTTTTGAAATAACGTTATCCCGTGAAAGTTTTAATCAGTTACTCGTATTTCTGTTATTTTATAATTTTCAGTATATATCTGATTCTACAGTTATTTGAAATCTTTTGGCTCCCTTTTAGTTTCACCATTGTCAGTACCTTACGGCTTTGTATATACTTAAATGTACATTCTTATGTACCTGATTACTTAATATTCTAGCCACTTCATGCTTTTGTGTTTCATACGTACTTACCTCCCAATTAACTTTATTACTTTCTTGCTTACACAATACAAATTAAGGAAGTTCAAACTCGACAAGATTATTATTTACTATTCACGAACTCCTATCGGCATCTTCCGTCTCCATAATGAAAACCTAGCCACTACTTGTCAATCGAGTCCAAAATTGACGTACCCATTTCTAACTATCGAGGTGTTCCTGTGATCACCTTCAATCTCCATTATCAGACACAGGCTACTATGTGTGACGCAAGTATTCGTCAATACAATGAATATTCTCTTCATTATTGAAGAGCTCCTATCGCCACTTTCTATCTCCGTCATCTAACGTCACAATTTGTGACCAAAAACTTGTAAAGACAAATTGAATGAACCCAAACTCAGTGAACATACTCATAATTGAGGAGTTCCATCACCACTTTTTGGCGCAACAAACAGCACTGGTCACTATCTGCGACTAAACTATTTAAAAAGACATGTGAAATAAGTGAAAAGACGGTATAAAATAGATTAACGCGTGCATGCGCTCTCATCTATTGAACACTTTCTCGAGATATCTCCGTATGTCATCATTATATTCTTACTACATTAAAAATAAAATATTTACATGCCTTTAAGTATAAAGACATTAGGATTTTACACGGTGTCTATTTATAACCTTTCTTTTCAAACTAAAAAAAATAATCATGAAAATTGGTCAATGTGCCAGCAAGTCACAATTGTACATGAAAAAAAGTACGCGTTCGTACTTTTTAGTACCTTGTCCGTTTTTAAGTTTTAAAAAAAATTCATGTCTCCTGACTTCGTTTGCACTCTTTCTTCTGTTAACATTCAGTTTTCTTTCATGCCTCATTCTTTTTTCTTTTTCTCCTAACAAGTCAAATTTAGGCCATTTGTTAATTGATCATTATGGTTAATATTATTCTTTCTTTTTTTGTTAATAATTAATCAAAATAATACAATTTGTTGCAGTCCATCTTGGACTGCAACAAATTGTATAATTTTGATTAATTATTAATGACTGAAAGAGATTCTCTTGATTGCTGATTGCTCTGATAACATCTTATTTACAAGTGTTGCATTGAAAACGAAATAAAAAATTTGTTTTGGAAAATGAATCGATACCACCGAAATATTAATATTTATTTTTACTTTTTTCGCGGTTATTACTTTTTAATTTCGTTGATAATGATATTTCGGAAAATAAATAAATATTAATAAATTAACTTTTGCATTTCACTTTAAATAAAGTAATAGGTTGAAAGAAAAATACGTGATTTCTCCCATTTTAAAAGTTTGCTGACTGGAAAGTTAAGGGTTAAACTACACCAAATTTAAAACAACAGATAATGATATTCGAGATTTTTTTGTTTCTCTCTTATTGCAAATTAAGAAATTGGCTATTAGGCAAGTAGTATTTCAAAACATGAATTCGTAAGGCATGAATTCGTAAACAAGAATTTGTAATCGAAAACATTTTTAAAGAAATTGAATTTCGTTTCAAGAATACTTAATATAAACTTACCCAAATTTTCAAATGGAAGCCAACGAATTGATATTTGAGATGAATGTCTATCCCAAATTTTAATATACAATACTAATAGGTTGGGTTAACATTTTAGTTTAAGTTACTAAAGATTAAGATCATTACCTTTAAATGTTAGCGTTTCACATGGATATTCAAATACTTCTCCTTCAAGAAAAATGAAATATTCTACAATATCAGCGCTACTACTTCTTTTCTCTTCTCATTATTGTCTGCACATACCCAAAGATAATGTTAGGTATCAATGTCTACTCCAAATATACAGGTGGCAAAAACACGTTATTTATTTATGTATTTTATTGAAAATTTAAAACCAACTGAAACGACTTTGTAAGACACGTTTATAAGAGTAACTTCGGAGCTATACTGCAGTTTTCATCTTAATAATGCAACACATGCAGGTTTCACCTTAGATATGTTGGAGTTTTCATATTTGGTAAAAAAACTATGGAAACCCTTGTAAGCATTTGTTTGTTACAAAAATATTATATGAGTGATATATAATCTATCAAAATAAGGTCATCAACATATTATAAAAGAAACATAATCAAAACCAATTCTAATTGGGCCATATTTTAGGAGCATTTATATTTTTAAAATATAAAAGATCCTAATTTATTTAATAACGTGAACAAAACATTGATAAATGTATTTACTTTGAGATAATAATAAGATTGAGGATCTTCCTAACTTTTGTAGAGAATTTGAAAAAACGGCTCAATTTTCTATTGATAACTACTCTGAAGCGAATTTTGTTTACATTCCTCAAGAGACCCTCTTTGCTATGCTTTTGTAAAACATATCTCGTTTTTAGAAATTAATTGAAGTATGCATTGAGTTCAAACGACGACAAACCTGTATTTTCATATCACAAATGTATAAGTGATCGTTTTGCTACAAGTATCCATCATGAAGTGATATGAACTCATTTTTGTTTCATTTCCGGTCGTGGAATGGCGCCATAACCGGAGCACCCGCCACTTGAAAAGGGACGTAATATACCCTTTCTCCGGACCTAAATAGCTATACTCACTTTTTCCTTATTTTTCATCGGAGGTCTAATGCACCAACTGAGCGAGGTCGAGCAATAGAATAAAATTGAGATATTCCTTTAATAAATATTTAAGAAAATATCGAAGAAATGTATACTCATCTTAATAAAAAACGTTTATAAAATTATCAAACAAGCAGTCGGTCGCTCTGATAGACTTTTTGACCGTAAATAAGGTATATCATTTTTAAAGGTAATTTGGCTATGTATTTTGACTCTTAGAATCGAGTTTCTTTGTTATTAGGCGAGATTTAAATTAATGAGATTACGGTCACAAGATCTAATATTCTAAAATAAAGGACAAAGATAATAAAGGACAAGATTGCATGAGTCCTATATTTCCGCCTAGGTAAAATACGAGCTGAACTCAGATATGGCCATACTTTCTAATATTTATGACATAATGAAGGCTTCAATTCAGTATCTGTGTAAAAATTCTATTATCTGATAATTATTAAAATTAATATTGTCGTTGGCTATTATTTACATAACTGAAAAGTTTTATTTTTATAATACTTTACAAGTTTTTAAGAAATTTTGAGAAAGGTTGAAAAAATTAAATATCCTTCAACAGTTTTTAAACTCTAATATATTTATACTACATGCATCATCGACTTTGCTTCTCAACAATTATTTTATAATATTCTTTTCGTTATTCCTATGTACTATTAACTCAATATTAGAGGGCCAATTTCACAAATAACGCGGAATTGAGTTGTTATAATTAACACTGAAAAAGAGACAATAAAATATGTGTTAAAGTTGTTTTAATTTTGGATAGTATTTTTATATCAACATTATATATTATCTTATAAAGATAGTGTTGGCAAGCATTTTTGTAAAATTTGAATTTAACAAGAAAAACAAATTTTTGCGATGAGTAAAAATGAAATAAGATCTTTTCTGCTTATTGAACAGAATTATAAATGTCAAGTAAATAATATAAGTCATTTGCGATGTTTACTATTACGAGATCCCAAATAATACTCAAAATAATATATTGAAAGTGATTCTCATTTTTAAGCACAGTTTCAACAATTTATTTTAAAAACATACGTGGATATTCACATAGCAATACTCTATTAAATATCAAGGCAAATTATTTATTTTCCTAGGTTTATTTTTTTGTAGTGAATCGCGTCTCTGATTAATTTGAATTAGTATTTCTTTCATGGAATAATTATTTTATTTTATTTTCTTATTTCAAATATTTTATTAGATTTTTATCTTTAAAATATATTCAGGTATCTAAAAAAAGGATAAACTAGACATTTATATGTATAATACAATAAACTCTGAACATTCGTTGGAGCCAAAAGCTCTTTGCCGCATATTCGGTGAAGAGTTCGTTCTACAGGAAGTCATGAACTTAATCAATATTCCTGGAACTTTAGAGGATATTTAATAAATTTTAAACGATAAAACAATATTCCCTCTCGAACCATCCTTTTTTGCATTCAATTATAAAACGTATGGCTTTTATCGTACCGGTGTACCGGGTCATGCATCGCGAATGCCTCGCCACATGTAGATACCCCTTGCCGTATGGACTCGGGTGTCATGGTGAATATTTGCAGCGTAATCTCGCGGTGAGGTGACAGCCGTCTTTGCTTAGTGTAAACCGAGCTCTTATTGAGGACAGCTTATATAAGAGATTTCTAAATTAGATTTCTAAAGATGAGGAAACATGCGACGCAACCATATTTTGTATGTGATATATCATCAGGTCGTGGGACTGTACGTGCTCCTAGAAATGCCGATTACGACGGTAATACAAATAAAGGAAATAATTCACTTCACATAAATTTTAAACTAAAATCATTTCCATAATTAATATTATAGTCAATGGGAAATATGTTTTTAACACAAATTCGTTGCATATTTTTTCTAGCGTTTTCAATAATGTGCGGTTTCATACAGCAAGTTTGAAGGCGAGGAGTGATCGTTCGTAAAGAAAGTCCTTAAAATCTATTTATTTTATTCAAAATTATATTTTTTTTCTAAATAAAAACGTTGATTGTATCAAAACTATAACAAAAAAAATTAATTGGATTAAATTTTACAAAAATGTAATCTGCTCTATTAAAACTAAATTTTGAAGCAAAATGCACTAACATATTTCTACGGTGAAAATATAAAGGAACTGGATATACATACATATACATAATATATATATATATATATATATATATATATATATATATATATATAAGTATGTATGTATATATATATCGGACAGGTTTCCCCAGTGGATTACTTGAAACGTCTTGTGCATGCTGGAGAGGGTGTATGGGTACAGAAATGATATAGCTAATAAAACAAATACACAAATTACATTTACTTATGCATTTTCTTTAAATATATTACAAGCTTATTTTACAGTAGTAGGCCTACTCGATCTCGCTTCCTGTTCCAAGTAGGCCTGTTTCTGTTTCTTCCAATCGCTTTGGTTACTTCATGGCAGTGGCTACGTCAGTGGCTAGGGAGGATCTGATGCTGTTATTCGATTCGCGGCGTTTCTTACAGTGAGCAAGTTAAAGACAGGGTAATGGTGGGAGAAGTACGGTGCATAATACCTGCAGATGGTGTATATGTCAAGGACGAACGTCAAATCGAGACGGGTAAGCAGTTGGGGCAGAGTTCAAATTTCACTGTACCATCTCCTGCAAATGCTTCTTACATAAATCGCGACACGCGATTCAGGATACTGCTGTAGTTCCTGACTTAAAATCTTTCTTGAATCACATCTGATCACACCCATCACACTTGTATCCAAACTCGTTCTCGAGGAACAGGAGCTCGCGTAATCTACCCTAATTATAGCCCTGTACTGTGACTGTCGGGTTTACTCTGGTTCTTCTTGGTGAACATTAATAAGCTGCTCCCTTACTATATATCCATTGCAGCCAAATATATACGTACTAGTAACGCTCGATACTGCTTTACTC
Organism: Druceiella hillmani; assembly: GCA_039881145.1. Classification (NCBI taxonomy): domain Eukaryota; kingdom Metazoa; phylum Arthropoda; class Insecta; order Lepidoptera; family Hepialidae; genus Druceiella; species Druceiella hillmani. The sequence continues at coordinate 9,550,548 of JAYKKI010000087.1, forward strand.
GTAGATGGCTGTGGTTTCTGAGCTTGGCTCAACTTGACGCGTTTCCTATGGAGATAACCGCATTCTGCTGTAATCAAAGGGGAACGTCAAGGATTATCATCTCTATCTCTTTTTCTTGCTACCCGAGTTCTTGTACGCCATTTTTGAACATTAGGTACCCCTCGCGGGGCCACCATAACCGTCGTCAGATTTCTGCAACAAATTACACGTTTGTTAACTTTATAACTACAAGTGTGTACTAGTATAAGTTACATGTACCATACTTACTATAGCATATCGAGCTCTGTCAAATGCAATTATTCTTGTTTGGATCGATAAACGCTCTACTGGGTTAGGACTAAATAAACGCAGTGCCCGATGGTTAATTTTGTTCCGATTGCATCGTGCTGCTCGTAAATACAGCGTCCTCTACGCCAGCAATATATGCATTACCGAGAAATGGTTTCTTTCCTCTATGGTAATAAAGTAACACAGGCAGATAGTATAATTGCAAAGATATAAGAGATATTTCTATAACATATTTCGTTACATGTGGTTTTTGCGAATGATACCCTAGTGACAGAACTGAAAGACATCTCAAAAAAATGACGATGAGCACAATTTCTCATACAGATTAAATTATCTCTTACGGTAGATATATGAAATGTCCACAAAAATTTTATTACGTGTATTTTTATTATATTTTGTAGACATAAGTAATAATAAAAATTGATTTCGCACATATTGGCGACAAGACATAAACGGAAACTTTACTTAAAAAAGTAAAGTTTCCGTTCATACGACACTTGTTTCGCTACTGGATCGCTTATATGATATTAGGTACTGCTGGATTCTAAACGAGCTGCTTCATGAGTCGTTGTGATAGCTACTTCATGATATATACTCTACAATATGTGTTCAGCGGAACTGGATGTGTAAATGGTTGTGAATGTCTCAATTATGTAATTTTTTAATACCGGTTATTAAACTTATGTGAAAAACGTAAATTATTTATTTATTTTATTATGTTTTAAATAAAGTCGCTTGGTACAAAAGTTAATTATATCTTCCTTTTATTGAAAATTCAATATAATTTAATATATCATAACGTATACAGGTTAAGAAAATCAGTACCAATGAAAATAATAAAATCACAAATAAAACTTTTTTTTGTTGATATATACTGACATTCTATAATCGAGTCGGTCGACAATCGGCATTTAAGTAAACACATGTTCACGTGACAAAATGTGACTTTCTCATTGGTTAACGTAACAAAAATTAATTTTATAATAAAAGTTATATAAGCAACATATCGTTAGAAAAACTTTTGAAATACCATAACTTTATGTTTTCCCCATTACTTTTAGGAAAAAGAAAAACGAGCTATATTTAAACATATACGCTCATAATGCAGCGGTACCTCCGTACAAAGTCATTACATTTGTATAAATGTTCAGATATTGATGTACAAGAAGATAGTGCTGTGTTATTTCAATAATAAAATTGAATTTAAATTTTATTGAAAAAAAAATAACAAATAAGTTTCTACTAAAAGTCAATAAGGTGGCACTGTGGTACTTCGGAGAAAGGGAGATATCATTTTACGAATATTTTTTGCAAAGCAAAGTGCCAATTCAAAAGTAGTATGGATAATTTAAACGGATTTATTGTTGTGCTCTTACACGCTTTCTCATTATTATAATTTTATTTACAATATAAAAAACAACAAAAAACAAAACAAAAAACGACGAAAGGGTAACAACAACGACGAAAGTCAGTTTTCTAACTGTTTCTTGCTATCATATCTTTATTTATTCCATATTATCACTGATGTAAAATACAAGTTTAATTGAACAAATATTTAATGGAAAATACGACTAGTCATACATATTAGACTGTTGAAATATCAGTAAATTTGGAACTATGTATAATAAAATATTTTACATTAACCTGACCATATTTAGAGTAAATTTCTAAATAAAAGCAGTTTTGAGAAATAAAATTAACACCGTATCAAAATTCAAGATTACCGAATAAATGTTTTATCAGTTACTATCTTAAGATCACGTTTAGTATTTATAGGGAACAAGTTATTTACGAGAGTATTTTAATTTAAATATAAAAAAAATACGTTCTTGAAAATTAGTAGTTCACTAGTAGTGGTACAGAATTTTCATAGCAGCGTCATTACTATACTTTCACAATTAGTTTTCAATTAGATTGCATACAGACATAAGATACAAATATTTTGAAATAAATTGGACCATGTTATTAGGAATGCGTAGTCAATTCACGCATTCAAAGATCGTGCGAAAAAACATCTTAAAACTCCCATTTGTAACTCCCCATTGTTTTTGGTTTTTAAGATCAGGATCATGATTAAAATTAGATTTCTACGATTAAATGAATATTTCTAAAATTAGTATTTCTAGGTAAAATTAATATTTCTACGATCTATAAAGATAGTATTTGTACGATTGTTTCGTCATATTATCCCAATATAACTGTGTATTTGGTAATAAATAAAGAGTGTAGTTTTGTCATATTAAATCAATACAACAATAATTTTCAATTTACAAACGGATTCACGAATAAAGTAGAGACGAGCCTGAATCAGAAAGTTTTCATTTACGTTTATGAAAATATATGTTTAGGACTTTGTGAGTGATTTTATCTAGTGCTGTTTTTGTTATTTACTTGTGTACAAAATTAATACAAATAAACATTTAGACACTTTGAAGTGAAGTTACTATTGAGTTAAGTATATAAACACTTTATTCGAAGATTTTTTTCAGTCAAAAAATTTGATAAATGAAAATCCCTGCCGTGTCTATCTTTCTGTATGTACGCTATTTTCTTAGTGTCTTGTGGTTTTTATTAACAGATATATTGTTTCAAAAAGGAAGGTGAGTCAAGAGGTATATAATTTATGAATATTTTTGGAAAATCACCCGACCTGTGACGTTAAACGTCGACGAAACCGAAAAAAAGGTATTCGTCGGAGTGGTGTATTGGCATGTGCTGATTAAATATTTAGAGATTTTCAGGAAAAATAAATTTCAGGAAATAAATTCCAGGATAAAATATGTTTTTTGTTCTACTTTGTAGTACATAATATTTTTTCTCTTACTAGTACAAATTTAAATTCTTCCCTTTAACTGCTTATTTTATTTAAATTTTTGTTTATTTTGATTTGTTGCATAGCTAACATATTTTTGTGGCAATAACGAATGTTACAACATGATAATAAAGCGCAATTTTTACAGTTTGCTTATACATATTGTAAAATATGTTTTTTTCTAAAAATAATATAGTATACAATAGTTTTAGTTTTATTACTATGTTACCTCTATACATTTTAAAGAATACCACTAGAGCAAGTGCGAATGTTTGCGAGGATAAGAAAAAATAATAATAATTTTATTCAGCTACATAATTTACGATATCATACGCGTGTGAATAAAGTTACAATATTTAACAAATTAAAGAACCACATTAGAAAATAAAGCTACGGTCACCTAATAATTCCATTGTACTATAAAATCTATCTTCCATATCCATTTCTGGTGAGAAATTAAAAAAAACTTGAGAGAAGTCGGTTTCCTGTTAGTAGTTTATGTTTGAGATAATACCTTACAGTCTAAGTACACCAAATTATTATTATTTCATTTGAACAATAATTTAAATTTGTTTTCAGATACCAAAATTTCCCATTTATCTGAGTTACTTTCCACTCAACAATAATTTGGACAGTATCTCAGATAAATAAATGGAAATAGTCCGAATCTAATATTGTGAAATAATTACATTTTTTCAATCAATAGAATTACATATTTTGAAAGAAATTTTTTTTATTTCTAAGGGATTTCATAAAAAAGTTAGAGAAAAGTAAAAATAGCTAATTTAGACTATTAATAAGTTAATATTATCTGAATAGATGAACGTATTAAAATAGTAAAGACACTTGAATGAATATTTCTTGAAAAAACGAATATTACGAGTGTGTAGAAATAAATAAACAATTTCTGAAAGAAATGAGGGCATCTCATATATCGGTATGAGAATGGTCACATAACGGTATGAAAATATAAAGTAAATCATTTAAAAATTACCATTCTTTCGCGTATTCTAAACCTAAAATATGAAAATGTGTAACATTTTCAGACTTTAGGTTTTATTTCCTTTTTAGAACAATAAGAGATTTTGTTATGTGGTCCTGGTAAGTACTCATATACGTGCATAGTGCAAATATTTTAGATCATGACGGACTTAAGAGGACGATGGGGAACAATGAGTTAAAAGACAATTTAGGCAATGGCTTCAAGGTTAAGTAGACCACTGCCCACCGATCGATTTATTCTATATATCGGAAATATGCATGTTAGAAATATGCTGATGGTTTTGAAACATATATTTAAGGGAATATAATTTACATACAGATTTTGTATTTGCTGGCGAGAACAAATAGTCTCTTTGGAAAAAGGGAAAAAGAGTTTCATTATTTTGAAAATAAAATGTACGTCTCAGAAATAAATGGAACAGATGTCTGCTTACCATCCTTTCAAAATTATATCGCATGTATTTAGTTCTTGCAATTAAATTACTGACTGTAAATATTCTTAAGGGTTCTATTTATTTTTTCAGCCATATATATTTTTAACAGCCATACATTTTTAAACAGTCTGTGTTAATTTATAGATGATGATATTTTTTTCCAATAATGTGGTAAAATGAATATACAGTTTAAATTTTCTGAGCATAATGATTGTAAATAAGTATTTTTTCTAAAAAAACTACCTAAGAACAAACTTGAATAGTACGAATTTTTCAAGTTAATTTAATATTAATGAAATTTTTGAAGAGGCAATCGAAGCAGTATTCGATCTGTTTTTCAATGTATTGTAGTGTATGGGATATTATTTGCAACGGCTAGTTATAATGATTCAAAAATGATATTTTATTGAAAATTTTTACAAAATTTATCACCTATTTCCAAACCTCCTAGAGTAAAAAATTATTACGAAACTTGCGTTTTGAAGAAAGTTGCGTTTTGTTTAGCAGAAAACTATAGCGATGACTATATATTATAATTTTTTTAAAAGTTATTTATAGAATTATATAGAATTATAATTAAATATATGTCGATCATTTGAAGAAAAACTCACAGCAAAAACAATTTCGTAGCAGCCTACATATTGATCCATAATGTCTGCTTAAATTGACAAATTAACAGGTTATGTATGATCAGTTTCAATAGGATTTTTTTCTCATAAATTAGCGGAGTAAAACGTAATCATCCATCAAGGATCGATATTTTCTTGTAGACTGCCGTAAAAACTTTGGAGACCAATAAATTACAGACCATAAAGAAATTATAATTAAAAGAGAAAATTATTAAAAACATTTGGCAATATGGAAATTTATTGACATTATTGAATCTGGGTTCATTGAAAAATTGGTGATGCAGTACCTCCACCTATTTCCTAAGGACATTACCGGAGATTGCACTGTTCACAGCTAATTGGACTTTCCTATAACTCAGCTCTAGCAAATACTGGTAGTCTGATTGTTTAGTATATCGGAACAACAACTAGAAAATTATAAATTACAAATTTCCAGTTCAGTAGTATTATTATTAGTAGTTAATTAGTTGAAAATTTATTTATTTCGTATATTATATTAATACACTTTCAGAAAGGTTATAAACTTGAAATTTAGTACATTTATAGTGTTTAGGATATCAATTAAGGAATAACCAAAATCTCGAAATTACCGGCTAGAAAGAAGAATAAAATTTATGTTAATAAACTTAAACAGTTTTATATACAAATTGTGGGTTTCCAGGTTTCTATACATTTATTGTAACAACAACCATATCCGGCATATATTGAATAAATACAGAAACCATACCAATCCTTATCCAAGTTTATAGATGTCATTATTGATTTTATGTCGTTATATTAACTTCCTATAATTTTGTTTTATATAATTACTTACGAGCGATTTTCTTTAATTTTGTTGTTTACAATGAGTAAGACAGAAGTCTCGACACGTGTAAGATACAAAAATTAGTTCAAATACTCTAAGGAAGGAAATGAGAAATATTTCCTTATAATCCTTTCGTAAAAATAATATTTATTTTCCCTTACATGTCTTGTATTTTTTTTCTTCGTGTTATTAAAATAACAAGTTATTTTGAGATACATCTAAGAAAAATTATTTACTTAATTGTACATTAATTAAAATGGTTCTACTACATGTGCTTATTTACTGAAATTGTAATCTCCGTATAATTTTACGTATTATCGAATCGTTATTAGGAATTATGAAAGTATATATAGCGATGTTATAATATTTATAAAATCACTTATTTTTAAGGGCGTTTTGTGAAAAATGAATTTATACGATTAAATGATTTTAATTTTTTTAAAGATCTAGGAATTTTCCAACTATTTACCTTACGCAATCAAAATATCACAATATATATTATTATATAATGTTATGTTGTTAATGTGTACACATTACACCACCTATTAACATGTTGTAACACTAAATGTTTATTATTGAACCAAACAAGTTTCATTGTACAAGAATTTTATTATTTCTAAAGTAAAAAGTAATATTCATTTTAATCATGAGCTACGATTATACCAAGTTTTATGAGGATGTATTTTGACATTAAGGCGTGTTTGAGTAACAAAATTCATAACAAACTTTCTGTCTCATAAAATTTCATTACTCCGCGAAATAAAATTAGTATGATTTGTTGCTTGATTTGCAAAGTTCCAGGGTAAGAACGATGAATTTTTGAATTTATAATTTTGGTAAGACAATACGTATAAATATATATATATATATATATATATATATATATATATATATATATATTTACATAATACTTTTTTTCTTTTCGAATAAATATTATTAGGTAAATAATATACAAGCGAAATGAACGCCTTTACTAAATTACTGATACCTTAACATTTAAAAATCTATTTTGCTGTGCGAAAGAATATTTATCCAACTTGGAGATTTGAGGCCTATAAGTAATTTATTTTCGTTCCATACTGATGTTCGTAGATGTAAAAATCGCACAACCATTTAAAGTAAAGTAATCCGTCGATGAATACCTTGGAAAATTTCAGCTCCTAGTAAAATGATAAAAGTGAAATGTTGTATGTTCCTTTCTTTGTTTGTTTTTCTTCCATGCTTAAAAATCCAACCAATTTCAATGACAAAATCTCATAGATAATATATATAATTATAGATTAATAGTCTATCATTTGCGAGAGCGGAACAACTTTAATAGACTTCCGTCGCATTCCATTTATTCAAAATACTATTTTAAATTTACTCTTTTTCATTTTTCGGGTTCTGTAAAAAGGAAAAAAGACCCTTATAGGATCACTTCTATGTCTGTTTTGTCTGTCTGTCCGTCAGGATCCTTTCTCTTAAAGACGCGTGGAGGTGTCAAGTTGAAATTAAATTCATACACTTATGTCTATGGTTCCTCTGAGCTTTAAAATATTAAGCAATTAAAAAAAATCCTAAAATACGTCCTCTTATGTTGCATTTTTTGACATTCGTAAATAAATCAAAACCTATAAGGTACTTCCTGCTGACTTCTCATAGAATCATAAAATTTATATCAAGTACTTCCCGTTACCATCTCATGGAATCATAAAATTTTATATTAGGTACTTCCCGTTACCATCTCATAGAATCATAAAATTTTATATCAGGTACATCCCGTTACCATCTCATAGAATCATACGACTTGGCAAGAAGCAAGGTCTTTAGGTACAAATAAAGGAAATAATACGAATATCGTTAATTTGAAGTTATATCACATAAATAAATATCTTTTTAAATAGGCGCCTGTGAAAGATGTGATATTTTCGTTTTAGCCATTTATTAAAAACCCATAAAGTACTTCCTAGGTACATATGATACTTCCTAGGTACATGGGGTACTATATGAGGGTAATTTGGTTGCTTTCGTGTACGAATATTAGCATATCGGTACCAGTAAATTGATTCACAAACTTGCCTATTTTTCACATTGCTCAACTCAAACCGTAATTAAGTACAAAATGACGCTAAGACGTAGATAAAAAGAATTTATTTTTACATCTGTATCCAATGGATATATAATTAAAAGAAAAAAAGTTGCAACGAAGGATAAGAACCAGTGAATCAATAACTACAGATATCTGAAAATGTAGACAATTCTACTCATATTCGATAGACTAAAATTCGGTCATAATAAACTAGGATTACGAAGAATTTTATTGCTGAGTATCTAAAGTTATCTAGTTAATAAATTTTTAAAAGTACATAGTTCTTCTAGACCGTTTTCATCACTCGAAACTGTTGAAAATTTATGTTTATATATGTTTAGTTCACTATATATGTATGTACATGTTTAGTTCACTATATATAAATCATTCTCATATACTATATATATAAATATTTAATATATTGTCAAACATTTTTATGTTACTTGCAAATAAATTTTGCAACTACGTATTCACCAGTTTTACAGGCAATTTTGTTATTTAGATTTCATGTTGTATCCTCTCTTTTTTCTTTGAAAGAAAAAAAACATATTAGCTTTTGTTTAAAAGAACTTGTTATATGGTATATTTTTCTTGTCTCCTAATTATATTTCACAAATATAGTCATATTCAAGCGTGTTTTCTATTATGGTATCATCTGCATATACTAAAGGCACTTTTAACTGTTTGATATGATTTTAGTTTCTTAATCGCAGATGCATACATGTAGATTGAAAATAGATTATAACATAATATCGTACATTTAAATGAATAGTGCCAAAATTGAAATTTTTCTAAATTTAAAACTGAGTAAAATAAATAACTAACAGAACATTATTTTAAAGCACAATGCAACGTGCTTTCTCTCGTCGAAACTATTTTGAGTCATACAGGTATTTTTTTATAAACAATACAGAGAGGTTAACAGTTCCATTGATAAATTTATATGCCTCAACATGTAAGTTAACTAGAAATGTATCATCTCTACATTGCTATGAAAATTTCAAGTATATATATTCAGCTGAAGGCGAAAACGTGTTTCTGCTCATTAACGATGTAATGCAGTACGACACATTTGTACAATCAACCACCGCTATCACCAATGACAAACAAAATTACCCGTCCATTTATATTGTTAATCTTAGAGTTTAACTTTCACTATTTTTATTTATACTCATTAGTAACTTTTGTAGTTACAGCAAGAACTTAAGTTACATTAAATAATATTAAGCCAAAAATACAAAGAATTCAGTAGATTACATTATGTATCTGTTGAAGGAAAACCAGTTTGTGGATGTAAATCATTTTTGTATAGATATTTTCCACGTGTCAAATAGACGGCTAATTCGGGTTTTAAAGAATAATTCAGTTAGTGATACATCTCCCATTGGCAAGAAAGGCAAACATATTTCAAAGAATAAAATTCTTAAATGGAAAATAACTGAAGTCAACGATTTTGTTAGTACTTATCCTAATTATGATTTACACCACACAACGCTTAAAAATGATAATACAGTACTTGTCTCCTCATTTGAAGTTGACAGTAATATATTCTGAATAATGTTGAACCAAGGGCCAATAAGATATACCAGCACTTTTTTTAATTAAAATTTGTATAAATTTAACTTATTTCAAAAAACCCATTGTTGACTCTTTCAAATTCGTCTATTATTCATTAATTTATAAAGTTATATTTTAAAGGTTTATTGACATAGTTATCCAAACGAAAAAAGACCAATAACTAAAATAAATTATTATAATATGTACCACTAAGATTTTCGTTTTTTTCATGTGTTTTTTTTGCAAATTAAAACATGTATGTACTTTAAATTTATTATGTTGCCTGCATATAAAATTTACCAAAAACTATTTTGGCTTATATGAATATAATTGATATTTACGTTTGGGTCAGTCTGGTTCAGGTAGCTTTATTTATATTCCTGTTAATAATTCAATTTGCTGCATTCAGTGCTCGTATTAATCATTATAAAGTACACTTTTGATCACTGTCATTTTGTATTGCTTAATTCTATTATATATCATTATGCACCGGTAACCTCTCATAATTTAGTCCATATCCTTTTTTCTTGCCATTTTTAAGACTTTGAATTATACTGTGAAACTTGTAAATTATTACAAGTCTCACAGTATGATTGTCATATTCAAATTTACATTTGTTAGTAAAAATATCATACAACCTAAGGGACAATTTTTAAAAAAATGCAGATTACACAAAGATTCAATAATATATATATATAACCGATTTTATAACCAATTTTTAAAGAATGATACATATTGTTTATATGTAACATAGTTTTGTAATTGGCTTGGTTATTTAAATGTGAAAGGAAGACAAATAATAAACGAGAAGATAAAGACGACGTTTCACTTTTATTATATTAGTAGAGATCCCATATAGTATTCGTTTTTACTATATTCATTTTATATTACTGTACTTGACGGTACTAGATTTTCGGTAAAGAATATATATATTGACTAGAAGAGATTACGAAAGTGGCAAATGCGTGTATGATAACATGTGTATAGGCCTTAAATAAATTAATAAACAAATATACAGCACAAAGGAGAACCTAGCATTACATTTAAATCGCGTCCAAAAACAATTTTGAATTATAAATAGTGTAATATATCAACGGGAATATATGGGTCTTATTTATTACCAGTTTGAAGTTAATGAATTTACATAATGACAGCCCTGGCCTCATGCTGTAATGCTGTTGTGTAAAGGCGGGAACCAATTTCACTCGGGTCATTTTTTATGGCTATACATTTTAAATATCGTGGCAATTTTTATTGTCGAAATGGAATTTTACTACGCAGTTAACACATATAATCATTATACTTATTTCATGATTTCTAGCCGACAAGCATATATATTATTCAACAGACATATTTCGGTATATAATTGCAAATAATAAGATGCAGTTTTTATTGAAAGCGGCATTTTAATAATTATTTATAAATTGCCTATAAAACATCATTGTTTTTTCCCGTTCCGATAATTTTGATATAAACCGGGAACGTTAAAAATGACTTTAATTTTAATATTTGTATACCTGAAACTGAAATTTTGGTTCAAATATTTTCAATAATTAAATTTTTTTTTATAATATCATTTTCAATTACATTTACATAGAACATACCAAAAAAAAAACTTTATCAGGTCAATAGGGTTGTCAAAAATAATCGGTTCCTTTTTCGATCAATTCGAAATTATTTCTGTTCAACGAAAGAACTGTTTTAATTCTGTTTGTAATATAAAGTACCGGGTGATCGGGCGTTGCTCGATGTATTTCGAGTTTCCCATAAGAACGTAAAATTGCTTGTTTCATGGTATTAGATTTAGCGTTCGATTTTCTTCCCCTTCGCCTTTGCCTTCGGCCTTGGTTTCGGCTTCGGCTTCGACTTCGCTTCGAGTTCGCCGTTGCCTTCCTTTTCGCGTTCGCTTTCGCTTTCGCGTTTGTCTTCGCGTTAGCCTTCGCGTAAACCTTTGTGTTAGTCTTCGCGTTAGTCTTGGCATTAGCCTTCGCCTTTGTCTTGGCATTAGCCTTCGCCTTGGCATTAGCCTTCGCCCTTCGCCTTTGCCTTCGCTTTAGCCTTCGCCTTAACCTTCGCCTTAGCCTTCACATTCCCCTTCCCCTTCCCCTTCCCCTTCCCCTTCCCCTTCCCCTTCCCCTTCCCCTTCCCCTTCCCCTTCCCCTTCCCCTTCCCCTTCCCCTTCCCCTTCCCCTTCCCCTTCCCCTTCCCCTTCCCCTTCCCCTTCCCCTTCCCCTTCCCCTTCCCCTTCCCCTTCCCCTTCCCCTTCCCCTTCCCCTTCCCCTTCCCCTTCCCCTTCCCCTTCCCCTTCCCCTTCCCCTTCCCCTTCCCCTTCCCCTTCCCCTTCCCCTTCCCCTTCCCCTTCCCCTTCCCCTTCCCCTTCCCCTTCCCCTTCCCCTTCCCCTTCCCCTTCCCCTTCCCCTTCCCCTTCCCCTTCCCCTTCCCCTTCCCCTTCCCCTTCCCCTTCCCCTTCCCCTTCCCCTTCCCCTTCCCCTTCCCCTTCCCCTTCCCCTTCCCCTTCCCCTTCCCCTTCCCCTTCCCCCTTCCCCTTCCCCTTCCCCTTCCCCTTCCCCTTCCCCCTTCCCCTTCCCCTTCCCCTTCCCCTTCCCCTTCCCCTTCCCCTTCCCCTTCCCCTTCCCTTCCCCTTCCCCTTCCCCTTCCCCTTCCCCTTCCCCTTCCCCTTCCCCTTCCCCTTCCCCTTCCCCTTCCCCTTCCCCTTCCCCTTCCCCTTCCCCTTCCCCTTCCCCTTCCCCTTCCCCTTCCCCTTCCCCTTCCCCTTCCCCTTCCCCTTCCCCTTCCCCTTCCCCTTCCCCTTCCCCTTCCCCTTCCCCTTCCCCTTCCCCTTCCCCTTCCCCTTCCCCTTCCCCTTCCCCTTCCCCTTCCCCTTCCCCTTCCCCTTCCCCTTCCCCTTCCCCTTCCCCTTCCCCTTCCCCTTCCCCTTCCCCTTCCCCTTCCCCTTCCCCTTCCCCTTCCCTTCCCCTTCCCCTTCCCCTTCCCCTTCCCCTTCCCCTTCCCCTTCCCCTTCCCCTTCCCCTTCCCCTTCCCCTTCCCCTTCCCCTTCCCCTTCCCCTTCCCCTTCCCCTTCCCCTTCCCCTTCCCCTTCCCCTTCCCCTTCCCCTTCCCCTTCCCCTTCCCCTTCCCCTTCCCCTTCCCCTTCCCCTTCCCCTTCCCCTTCCCCTTCCCCTTCCCCTTCCCCTTCCCCTTCCCCTTCCCCTATATATATATATATATTTTAACAGATTACTTATAACTTATTCTCTGGTACTACCAAGATTCTTAAAATTCGACACTAAATACTTACACACCAAAAATATTGAGACCATGCCCGGTATGTTATTAATTATAATGAACAGAAGTTAGTATCTTCATATTTAACAACCAAAAACTAAATTGCATTAGTTAGACGTATCTTCCAAGAAACTAGCATGCCTTGACCGCTTTTTTACAATAATGACTCATATATTGTCTATCAAACGTATTTAAAACGCCATGATCAAGGGTATGAGTTCACTGTTTTTTAGATAACTTGTTTGTAATCGAGTGAGCGATTTATTCATCCCACGGCGACCATCCTCCACTAAATTTATTGTAAAAGCCAAAAGAAATGCTTTTTTGACCTCACTATTTATTTCTAAATTACCCTGTGATATGACATCATGTATTTTTTACCTATTTCGAATATACGAAAATGTTCAATTTGATGCGTGCTTTTAGTATTCCGTAACAAAATTATCAAAAGGGAATACTTATAGACTCATTTTCGGTGTCCGTTCGTCTGTCATAGGCGGCTGCCTGGAAAAATACTCAATGTAAAACTTTGAAATTTAGCACAGAGGTATGGTTGCCTGGTTATAGACACGAAGAGAGAAAAGTTCAATTTTGATTAATGACGTTAGGGTGTCAAATAAAAACTTCTTGAAGCACAAATTAATCAAACACTTTTTGGGAAAAACGCTTGAAAATTGCTATTATATACGCTTATCACCAAACGGATCACTCAGAGAATTTTGAAAGAAATCATGAACAATAAAAATTAGGTATTAATTTAACTAAATTTATTAAGAGTGGAAAATCGTGATAAATAATTTAATTATTTATTTGAATATAACTGCTGAACCATTTGGTTTTCGAGCAATAGTTTCTAAGCAAAAAATATATCTAATGATGTAAGGAAATTTTGTTCTTACACGTTCTAATCTTTTTTTTATTCGGCTATATGCAACGCTGCCATTTTCTTTGGATTCTGATTTTTAAAAGATTCGGAAAAATTGTGCATGTAGTCAGAATGCATTATTAAAAATTGACGTACGGGGGCTGATGGCATGGAACACTAATCGTGATCGTGAAGTAAAGCTTGACCAATTTTTTGGTGTATTTACGTCGGAATGGTGCCTCTGATTTAATTAAATCTTTGTACTATATTCAGGGATAATTTTATATGATTTTTAGGATTCCGTATCTCGTAAGGAATAACAAATATTCTTCCATCCGGTATTTTTGGAATTGACAACAAAACGTTACCCATTTTTAATGAGTTGTGTACAAAAGTCATACACACAGATTTGACAAATAACAAAGAGCCTTCGCCATCGCCATTTTCATCCACATCGAACGGTGCGATAGGTTTTGCTAACCCCGCCATGCACGTGTCCGTTTTTTTTAGAAACCACTCGAGAAAATTTGGCATAATAATAAAGCATATTAACATGCACATATCTCAACATCAACACGCAAAATTATGTATATGGACATTTACCAATTAAGTATTGGAAATCTTATATAATTTATTACGTAATGCGGGGAATCGTTTGAACCAGCTAGTTATAAAGATCACAAAAAAAAAATTTTACCATAGGATATCTTAAGAAATGTACCAAAAACATACAAAAACCCCTTTTTTGAAACCGCTAAACTTAAAATTTAGAAAAAAATAATATATTTAGAAGCTTACGCAAAAGTTGCAGGAAAATTATAAAGACGACTCTAGATTGTCATAGTTTCCCATATAGCCACGTTAATATACATATATTAATCCATTCAGCCCAACCTATTTAATTATATTAGATATTATTAAATATTTAATGCAATAGGAGACCATATTAACAATGAGTTATGACAAATAAAGTACGGATGTACAGAATTTCCTATTCTTGAACCAGACTCACACAATGTTGCTTTTCAGAACTAAGTTCAGTGGTTTTAAGCTAAATTTATTTATTTTAACACGTTTCGTATAAAGCAAATAATAATAAGCATTTGTGTGTACCTACTATTTATTTATTTAAAATAAAAAAGAGTAGGAATTCCTTTTTAAACCAGGGATCATTTAGTTAGTAACTATTGGGAACAGCAGCGATGATAGTGTCCGGAAGGTATGAATTCTTTATAAATTATGATTACAGGAGCTTGAATTAATTCGCAATAATCGTTACTACCACACCGTGTTTAGTATTTTGTTGAATGTGAGAAATAATTTTTAGTCGCTGTCCATTAATTATACTGCGCTATCATTATAGAGACAATGGTCCAATATTAACTTCATATGTATTAAATATAAAAATATAATAAAGACATGGTAAGCACGTTTGACGTCTGCAATAAATGAAATATCCAAAATTCAGAAAACACTTTCAAATTTTCTTTTCAATTTTGAACTTAACAATTTTTATTTTGTTTCCCAATATAAAAAAACAAACATTTTAATCTCCGCAGATTACATTTAACTTATGGATATCATTAAATAATGTTATATAGCCCTTTATTTTCTTTAGCAATTTTTTATTAAACTCAAATTTTAACAAAAATAATGTAAAAACATTGCCAAAATTAGCTTTAAAACTTAATTATTTAAGTTAATTTAGGCAATCTGTATTTTTGTCTAACATAAACTAAAATTTAAGGCAATAATTATATTAAGACGTTCGAAAATAAAAAAGAAGGCAATCAACCAAACTTAAGTGTCACGTTCTGCTTCACTTTAAATGTTGAAGATAAAATTTAAATGTTGAGGCCTCCGCTAGGTCTGATTCGGAAGGTCTTTTATTCCTATCTCTTAAGTATTTCAATCTAAGGAGTGTCTACACTTAAATATATTACACCTAAATATATTACATTGAAATTCGTCCGCGTTATCCAATAATATTGAATAGTATTTTATTTGAAGTTCGATCAGATCCTTCGTGTGTTGCTCTAATGAAACGTACGTCAAAATAATATGAAATATAAACCAGAATATTTGTAAAATATACCTAAGATAGCTATGGAGGAGGTCTTGGAGTCAAGGCGTAAGATTTTTTTTTCACTCTACCTATTTCACTTACTTAATAATTGTCAGAGTTATCAAATTAGTCTCAATATTAATCAAGTTATACATATATCCTATTCACTCAGATTTGTTTAACGCTTTATGTTCGTTTTCACCAGATTTCATGCATTTAAGGAGCCTGGTACAAGCAGAGAACAACAAGTCTCGGTTGGAATGAGAGAAATATTTACAGATATACGTTACATTCTGTAAAATGCAATACTCTCATTAATATTATATTTTGTAACCACAAGGCAAAAAAATTATTATTGCAAAAACGTATTTAAAATTAGAGCGAGAACTTTATTTGACAAAGTGAATACTTCCGTGTCATGCGGTCTATAATTTATTACGAAATATTAAATTTAAATCCAAAATTAGAATCAATATCACATATCAATACCACTATTTTAAACGGTGAAAAACATTTAAACTCTCCTATGATCCATTACTTCTTTAGTAATAGCAGCATTTTCAAAAGTTTTTCATTTTGAAAGAATTTCAGCTCTTTAAAAACGTAATTTATTTCTTTTATACATGACTAACGATACAGGAAGTACAAAATAAAACCAAAAATTTTCATTAGAAGCATAACTTTTTGTCGTCTATTTTAAACTAGAACCAAGTATTAAATGAACTAGCCATACATGCGTACCTACACCCGACAAAGACAGATACATAGCCATGACAAATATAAAAAACATCGCAAAACGTAAAAATACAGTCTGAAAATAGACTTATAAAATGTATTGCGTCCTAGAATAAATGAAAACGTCATACACGTCAAATTTTTACTAGTTATTTAAAAGAAAACAAAGAGCTTGCGAATGAAAGGTTATGTTTTCTCCTTTTTAATCCGATCTACTCTTACAATCCAAAATACAATAACTCACCATATCTAAAATATTCACAAACTTCAAACCTAGAGAGGTGTAGTCAATATACACTCCACATGCACTTTAAAACTGAATAAGAAAACATCAAGCCGAAACTGTTTGCCACAATTGCAAACTGTGGCAAAAAAAACAAAATACTTACGCAAGTCAGACAAGAAACGAATTAATGTGTTTCATTTCCTATAATACTCAAGGCATAAGTACATCTCGCTGTCGCATATGTCATTGTGTATTCGTGTTTGGTCTATTTTGTTCTCCGTCTACGATTGTAGATGTGAAAAATTGTCTTTGCCCACTATTTATCATACGTGCTTTTTAAAATGTGCACGAATCCATTTTTTTCTTTTTTAATACCCGTTATAACGAGTGAACATAAATTAAATAATAACATTCCAATTTTTGCTTTACAATGAAACTCACTTTTACCTTCGACTTCGGTTTTTCTCGCTTATTTGTATTTTTACACAGAAAGTCCCGTAAAGAGTAGACCAATGAAATGACGGAGACAGAGGGATTACGAAACAATAAATTTTATTATACTAGACCTAATAGTTTTAGAGTTATGATTTTTAATTTTTGTTACTACGCATGAAAAGACAATTTTTTTATTAAGTATCATTACTATTTCTGCTTTTTTATTGTCCAAGATCTTCAAGAGAATATTCGTCTTCCTAATTAAAATGTTATTCATTCGTTATTATTAGCAACATAAAAATTAAACGCTGAAACATGCGCATTTTTTAGATTAAAACACATGAAAAGTGATTTTCGAACAACGTTAGTGTAAAAAAATGTATGGCAACCTTGTGGATCTTCAGATTCCAAAAAGGTATCATTTTCTTGCACTAAGTTAATCCATACCATTGATCATTTTTTCGGTCATGATAAAATAAAACAAGTGTTGTATTTATGATAATACCGCATTTATTATGTTTTTTTTATTTCAGTAAACGCGCAAAATGCCTTCCCCCAACTTTCATGCATAACCAGCATCTTCTTACAAAATTTCTTCTTAAACTTCATATGGCCCTTTCATTCTTTTTTACCACTTCAGACACATGCTTAATTGTTATTCATTATCGTTAGTAGTCTCATTGACCGCCTCGTTGAAATATCTCCATATTAAATAGTCCTATGGATTGAAATCTGGCGAACGTGGTGGCCACACAATTGTACCGCCACTTTCTATCCATCAATTTAGGTAAGTTGCATTGAAGTATTCACTTACTTGTCGCAAAAAGTGGACAGGTGCACCATCGTGCTGTAGGCACAGCCTATCTTGTGGTATTTTATTAAACGGATTCCAAAGTTTGTATCTTACAAACGTAGATTACGAACTCTATTAAGCCCCGGTGTGTATTCAAATGGACCGATAATTTTGCTATCCGGGATTCCAGCCCACAAATTGACTCCGAATTGATGTCAAAATCTATCTTGCTTTACTATGCAGGAATACTCGATGGCCCGTTGGTGTAAATTTTGCATATTAAATACTCCCATTCTTTAAAAAAATGATTTTCTTAAAGCTGCATAAGATTGAATTTAAAAAAGTGGATCTTGCCTGCCTCGTCATAGCGTCTCCCGATAGAAATCAATTCGTCGGTGATAGCAGGTAGCAGTGCTTATACTCGTTGCACACGGTATGGGTACAAATTATTTCTTCTTAAAATGCAGTGTACTATACTTCTTTTAATACGTCAAGAAATCCGCCGAACACTAGTAGAAGGAGCTCTTCCCACTTTGACCTGCACATGACGCTTATCAACATTTCTAGGTCTTCGTTCAGGAACTATATTTCGAGGAATTCGACCCTGTAAATATGGGTTGTTTACACGAAGAAAAACTCTGTGATCTGGATAGCATTCGCAATTAGGGTAGCATTCGCGATACGTCACATAACCGATAAATGAAATACATTTCTGCATATTCACGAGCAGAGTTCCTTTGAGGCAGTTTGCAATGCAGTCAGTTAAACAATATTCAAATCACAAGCACAAACAAGGTCCAATTCAAGCGTAGGTCAACAAATAAAAACAGTGGTAGGGAAAATCACCAAAAAACACGTCGTTAGCTCCGAGCGAAGTTACTAAAGAACCGAAGTTGTTGCGGAAAGGAGTAAAGGGGATCGCTTGACGGCCCAGAACAATAAAAAGACCGTACTAGTGGGTAGGAGATAGCGAAACAATTGTGATAAACAGTTGTTTTGAACGTGAACATTTGTGCGAATGCGGAGTTATTTCAATAAAGCAGGTATTTTTCGAATGTTTACAGAATTAATTGTAACAATTTTACCTTTTTTCGAATCTATGTGAATAAAAAAAACATAATAAATGCGGTATGATAATAAATACTACGTTTGTTTCATTTTTATACTTTTATAACAATTTCAAAACTTAGAGAAATATTATAATAAAATCCTAATTGAAAATTAGTTTTGATCTTAACACCAGCATTTGCGATGCTTTTATAATTTTTTTTTAATTTGATTAGTCCCCTTGTGAGTTTCGGGACGTCCAACTTTATCTTATTTTTATTAACCTCATAACTGAGATTCGTGTTCGTTTCAAGTTGCAGACTTACAGAATTGTATTATCCTCTAGGGCTATTTCCCACCTACTTATAAACAACTTTTCTAAACCCTCTTCTGTATGCCGAGCTGTATTGATTAATTCTTTAGTAATCCACGTAGTTTCATTTAATTGTGATAGCATATATGAGTAAAGAAATAAATATATTAATAAATAAAACCGAGATATGTAGAATTAGTGGTATAACCTTGTTCTAACTTTCAAATACCCTTGTTTTTGTATAAATATATTACCGAGAATAACTTCCATTTAATTTTATTATGTACACCGGAACATTTGCATTGTACAACCTAATATAATAACAACAATAGAATTTATTACCCTCACTAAAATATGGGTATATCGTGTAACGCTCGGAAATATAATAAAACCTACACCGCTCCCCTATAATAAACTCACTAACATAAGCAGTGGGAAAACACACACAAACCCGGCTTCCACTGTTGTGTTTGAAACATATAAATGGTCTTGGATGTCCTTAAGAGTTAATCTTTGCTAATAGCCTACCTGAAAATGTTGTAATACAACGAAACCTAGGTCGTGGTAAAGAATTTAAAGAAAGTAGAAATAATACAACATCACGTAGTTTCATTTGATTTTGAAAAGTTTTAATATTTTGCTTCGAGTTTGAAGTAGACACAGAGAGTAGTATTCTGCAGAATTTCCGATTCAATTTAAATATTTACTTTAAAATAATAGAAACAGATATACAAGTACAAAACTACTCAATCAGAAACATTCCATTTTAAATAACTGAACTACAATTTGAATATTTTTGAATTATATTTACAACCTTGTCAAAATTATAATACACTGCAATTTTCTATAAATAATGGAGCAGCAAAATATTATTGAGTTGATTAAAATAACATAATATATAATTTTAAAGATTTTGCAATAATTCAAATAAATATAAAAATTATTGTTATTATATGTGCATGGCAACGCAATATCTACGGAAAGAAGTCGCAGATAAAGCTACCTTTCTTATTTAAATTTCTAAGCTTACTGATATAATGCTTAGAAAGAAAAAATTACATTATGACATAAACCTAAATGTAATATAAACCTCCAACTGTGACGTGATTTTGGAAATATTTCTAAAGCTTGTTCATCACAGCTTGCTATATATTTCAAATTTAAAAGTACGAAGCATAATTCTAAACCTTGTATACTCGTACTAATGTTTATGCCATCCGTAAAATAGGATATTGCTGATACCTTCTTAAAGTACAAGAAACAAAAGTTTTGTCACGGATGCATACAATATGGTTAAAATTATCGTAAATGCATATGATGAACTCATATGCAGAAACGTGCCCAGAAATTTGATATGGATATTAGGCTCGTTTTTGAATCTATATAGAGATTTTCAGTATATTAACTCTAGACATATTGAAAGTAATAATATTGTTTATCATGGAATATTGTAGTTTCTGAAAGCATATTTGGAAAATAAATTGAATACTACCAGATCACCAAATTCTGAATATTTACCTTCATTCTATTAACAAATAATGTTATGAAGTCACTAAATGATACACATACTTTTGTACGGTACTTACTCTCCGTGGCAATTAAATGAGACAAAGATTTTCACATAGTGGATAATTAAAAGGGGGACACACACAGAGATAACTCCGTGTAAACCACTATGATCACACAGAGATTATTGTAGAATGGGCAATTAAATGGGGTTATGTTTTAGACCGACCTTTTTAATAGGAGAGACCGTTATTTGTTTTTTTTAATTAACACAAATGTATTTAAACCAATAAATTATATTAAGAATTCATATAAAATTAACAGGCCGAAGTCAAAAATAATTTATTCACGTTTTTTATAACGTACTGTACTTGTATATAGTCTTATCTACATACGTTATGAAATATAAAATCACAAATTTAAATAATGTATATATTGAATAAAGCTTGTAATTTCCCATACATGTAATTATAAATCAATTGAGTTAATAATATTTTTGTATTTATTCCTCAATAAAGACGACTAAATTATCTTCCCACTTTATCACACTTGATCTCTCATCTAGTAAACTAAAACTGTGAGCGCCCGCGTCAACTAAACGTGGCAAGAAGAATTCACTCGACGAGTACGGTACAGTAGATTACAAAGTACAGCGCCTATTCCTGTAGATGCGGCACGTGCTCCAAGTAGACGTGATTTTAAGCTAAATTCAATTTTTTTCTGCGTCGCAATTCGTTTGTTGAGACTAGCTAAACAGCGTGTATTAATAAATAATGTACTAGACGATTTTCCTACTTAAATCAACATTTTGAGAAGAACCAGTTCCATATCTTTAATTTTATTATATTTTCTGACGGCCCTTGAGAGCGATTTTATAATTATTTATTACAGGAAACGAAAATACCATTAGCGTTTAGTATGCACGCATTATTATTTATATAATTTTTGTATAAGAATTATGAAATTAAATATTCATTCAAATTTGTCATCTATAACGGAAGACAATAAAATATTTAAAATAATAATATTTACAAAACACCAGACGGTAATAAAAAAATTAATTATAATCAGTTGTAAATCATTTATATATTTTTATCAAATTAAATATAAATCAGTTGCAATCTAGCACTGTCAAAATATCTTTAAGCTTTATTTTGACGTTTAGATTTAACAATAAAACATCTCAATTTATGTCAACCTCATAACAGTTTTTGTGTTATCAATGTTTAATTATAATTCGATTCAAATATTGACTTCGTTGGCGTGGTCTTCAATTCAATGTGGTAATATAATTAATTGATATATCCTGCATGGGTTGCAATCCCACTCAAAGAAATAATATATTTGTATTTTTTATGTTTATTGATGTGTTTTGGGATACACGATTTGTTTGTTTTTCCATCTGATTTGTACGAGAATAAATCAGAATATTTTGACGCTTCAGCAGGCCACATACTGCTGTCCATCTGAGAAGCACGGATTTTCCACATTTAGTCCACACACTTTTATCGAGCACCCCTGTGATTTATTGATGGTCACTGAAAATGAGTGTCGCAGTGGACCTACAAACGTTTGAATTCGAATGGCACACCTATCGTAATCTTTGGGATGTGTGACAACTGTACATCTTTACTTTACATTTTTCATTTAAAATTTTGGTTTGAACGATATTGTTCATCGTCTTTTTCACCGAAAACCTCGTACCGTTGCAAAGTCTTACGAAACACGCGGGCCACCTATCGTAAAATGATTGTACTAATTCAGAAACCGTTTCCTTCGCGAACGTATTCACCGAAGTTTCATCGCTATTAGATGAATGGAATAGGAAAGCATAAGGAACAAACAAAGAATCTAACATTTTCATTAAAGAGATATTTTGTGAATTTGAATTTAAAATATAAAGAAATTTGCAGTTCAATTTCGTTAAAATTAAAAATACAAAAGTTCGGATTTTATTGTTTCTGGAAGATAGAGAAACATGAAAGAAATTATTGACAATATTCACGAAAATGTACATTTTATTATTTGACGTAATATATAAACATTCGAGTAGTGATTGATATTCAGAAAATCATATTTTCTTAAAACAATGATTTTCCAAATACTATATATTCGGGAGATTCAACTATATTCCAATTCTAGCATTCCACAACTTAGTAAAAAAACTGTGTATCTATATGAAACCTCCATATATTCATATATATATATATATATATATATATATATATATATATATATATATATATATGCAATCTGCAGACTTTTGGTGATTGAATAAAACTAAATACTTTTCACAACAGTGATAAATCCAGGTCAAAAGAAAAAAGGATATATAAATTTAAGTAATCATTGGAACAAAAATACATTAAAACATAACTTACATATGATGTAATGTAGCAAGATGCTAGTGGAAAAAGGATACAATATACAACTTAACAAGCCAGACATATGTTTAGTTGGCGGCGTCAGTTAACCTAGAGACATAGAGACGTCTCTGGATATCTCTAGATGCTAATTTTTTGCAGGGTAGGCAATTAAATGGGGCACCATTTAATTGCCTACTCTGTGAAAATTTATGTATGCTCATATTAATTTAATCGGACACATATCTACATGTCCCTTATAATTGTCCTCTGTCTGCAATAGACTCATTTTTGCTATCTGCAGAACCCAGATCCATCGAAAACTGATTCAGAATCAGGATCTTCGTTCAATATTTCCTCTATCATTTTATTCGCGACATCTTAGCAAAACAACTGTAAAATATAAGAAAGAAATCATACGAAAAAACTTACGTAAGTAGTATCGTGGGGGCCGAGCGGGCCCTAACACAAGCGTACCTCCGTCCTGATAGATGATGGAGTGCTATGGAGCCGAACGTCCGGCACCCGCCGCGATTTTCGACGTAATGAGATTATTTAAAACGCCGGCCACGCGTGACACATAATTTCTAAAAAATCCTCAAAAATATAACTAACGCATGGGCAAGGCGTGGCCCCCATGATACCAGATAAGGGTTAATTCAAATGAACGACTACGAAGAAATCAGTTCCCGTTAACATTTCATTTTTAAACATTTTTTTAAACTTTCACGTAAACCTTCTTATAATGTAAACAATGACATTTTAAGGCCATTAAGTGGCCCTTTTTATAAAAATGATAAATACCTACTTATCGAGTTCTATCGGAATATATTAATCCCATTGTGAGGCTGCGATAGTTTATAAACAAACTTCGCTTCGAAATGAGAAAAACTGGCCGCTTATGTGTAGAAACAGGCACAAAGTAAGGCCGCATAGCTGTCAATGTATGTTGAAATTGTTGATGCCTCTTAACTAAAATAAATTTCTTTAAAAGGAAAATTGCAGTGTATAATATCGAACGCTGTCCATAGAATTTCTTCATGTTTTTCGACTTAAAGTTGAGGGGAGACAAGATTCTGCACGTCATTTACAATCTCAATATTTCACAGAAGAATTTTAAAACATTTCAAATAGTAAATGGAACTTCACTTTCAATTTAAAAACTTCACTTATCGATTCCAATCAAAGGAGTATACGAAAAAAAATTCACTATCCCATACATGCTAATAGGTAAATATATAGAAATGGTTGATTTTCTTATATATTACTTCATATATAAAACAGCTGCTTAGGAACCTTTTTGCACATTAATCTAAAGCTATAAAAACCATGAAAAATAGTCGGATGGACATGATAAAATTATAAAGGCTCTTCGACGGAACCAAAAAAAAGGAAAAAGACTCAATGAAAGGATTATAAAATAAACTTAGCTGATCTATTTTAATTATGAAACTTTGAACAACAAGCAGTCTCGAACATAACCAGACAAAATTCTTATTGAAACAAGGCAATCATAACTAAATCAATCATTCTCGCGTCACAAAGATAGTTGAACGATTTTGCACCGATAGTTGAACGATTTTGAACTTATTCGAGTTATAGAAGGAAATATTAATCTTTAGAATGTGAGTTTGTCAGTAACTTCCTAGTGTATTGAAACAAGTCAATTTTCGCATTTACTTCCGGAAATACTTTTTCGAATCTAAGGGAAAATTATAAGTACTATCTATGTACCGATACGAATAATTCACAATAGTCTGGTTCAAATATAGTTAGTTGGTCGTTGGTTTTTATAGGACATAATCTGTATATTTTTGGTGACATAACTCAAAGGTGGAACAGATTTTAGAGCTAGAAAATTCCCTTCATTTTGCTGAGCACTGTGAAATAAAAAAGTCGGTAGTCAATGGGATCGGAAAAAATTTGGCAAATTTGTAAAAAATGATAATCCAAAATCAGATATTTTGCAAAAAGAAATAGGGTTGTTTCATTTTTACATTTGTTTCAAAATGAGAGGGATACCGAATCACATTTTTTGGCATGTGAAGTGCCAAATGAAAGCTAAAAAAATATATATTTTAAAAGAAAAATAAACTTCCAATTAAACATTTTCAAAACCTATATAAAATTGCTCGTTCTAAACACTTTTCTTCTTTAATTATTTACTTTAAAAAAAAAAAAAAAATATATATATATATATGTGTATATGTATATGTATATATATATATATATGTGTATATGTATATGTATATATATATATATATATATATATATTTATGTATATATATATATATATATATATATATATATATATATATATATATATATGACTTAGTTGCTTATTGGACATTACATAATCGATTTAAAGAAACAACTCAAAGTTTCACTCGTATAGAAAATTAATGCTGATGAAAGTATGTTTGGATGTTTGTCACTATTAAGTCGGTATTATCATACCTACTTTCATCAAACTTGCTGTAATCCTAGTTCATGATTCAAGTTAAAATACAATATGCTTTTTAAAACGCATATTTCTGTAGCTGTAAACGCGATATATTTTACTAAAAAAAAAATATTGCGTACCGCTATATAACTCTGTTATATATTAAAAAAACAAATGAATTAACTTTGTCTTTGTACTTTAATACAAAACTCTCATTGCGTATCATTCGAATAATACTGATCGTTTCTTTTTTAGTGTAAACAATATGGAGCTAAAGGAGAACTAATGTGTAAACAATATGGAGCTAGGAGACTACTTTCATTTTATATGCAGTGAGAGTTCAAATTCGTGGAGTTCCATTTCATCGTATTATAATGGACGTAAATCATGGTCAAAGTAGTTTGTTGACCTATCATGCGCCTATCAATATAGACGCATGATAGGTCAACAAACTTCGATCCAATTACCTACGCTGCTATTTAATAACTTGAAGAATTATTCATAAACGATAAAAATAATAACTTGAAGAATTATTCATGAACGATATTCATGAACAAATAAATATTGAAATTATTGAAATCAGCCTTCAATCAAGTTCACTATAATAGTTTTAGTGTGAGTGGTAGGTAGATAGAAAAGTGCGGAACTACGGGTCGCTCTCCCTGGCACACGAAAATGCAACTGATTTACTATATCGGCGCAATCGTAACGAATGTGGCAAATATTATAAAGTACAACTGCTCCAAGTTCGATACGCCTTTCGTAGAGAGTACGGTATTTGAATGCGTTTCAATAGTCTATTTTGGGCGTATTGAAGCGATATTGCGAGGTACGTATAAATCGTTTCTGCACCCTTTCGATCATATAATTTAAGATAGTATGGATTTCAGACTGCAACAGCATATTCAAGTTGAGATCGCACAAGGCTTGTGCAGAGGATACGTTCTCATTTCTTAAAGGTTTTGGTAATTCGTAAGACAAAGCCCAGCAAAGCATAAGAAAAATATTGTATTTTAATTGTATCTTGTTTATTTTGCAATATTCATCTCGTCTGTTAAGATCTTCTTGTAGTTTTGAATGATCAGAAGAATCTTTTATTTTGGAGAAAATTCTTTAGGTCGTCAGCATATAAAAGGAACTTGTTGTGTTTAAAACAATCGCTGATGTCATTTATAAACATGATAAGCAAAAAGGAACCAAATATGGAAACTTGAAGTACCCCTGAAGTCATGAGAATATTTAAAACCGTTAATTTTTACTACTTGTTTCCTGTGACTGAGATAGGAGACGAACTAACGAAGTAAATTACCCTTTATACTGTTAAAAAAGAGTTCTGCGCGATGAAATGATCAACCTTGTCGAAAGCTTTTTAAAATCTGTGTGGATGGAGTCAATCTGTGCCCTGCAATCCATAGACTTAAAGAGATATTGCGTATACAGTAACAGGTTGGTTAATGTTGATCGGTTCCGTACGAATCCATATTACTCCTCAACAATATGCCGATGCAATGTCGAATATATCCTATTGCGAACCACTTTTTCAAATACCTTAGATATTGCTGACAAAATTGATATGGTCGCTTTTATCTTCGATAGATTGTTTACTGCCAGGTTTATATACTGGTATTATGTGCGCTACTTTCTAGCACCCGGGAAACGTACCCTGCGTGATACACATGTTAAATATTATAGTAAGTGGAGCAGAAATTGTATCGTGTGTGTTTTTAAGAAATATAAGTTCAACGTTATCCGGACCTGCTCCCTTATTGGGATTAATTTTCTTGAGATCAGTAGTTATTTCATCTCTTTAGAAGCAGATGGAGGTGATATTAATATCTGCCAAATTGTGGTGAGAAGTTGGGTTTTGTTCAAAAGATTCACAAATATAATTTGGATTGAGAGGTGGATTCCTTTCAAAGGTAGATTGGAAGAAATTAGAAAACACTTGACATATTGTTTGAATGTCATTCGATTTATAACCTTCGAACGTCATCGACGGTGTGTATTCTTTAGGGATGACACGTATGATCAGAAACCTTTTATATTGTTATTAATAAGTTTCTCAGTATTTTGGACATAGTCATAAAAACAAGACCGGGATATTTTCTTAAATTGATTTCCTAATTTAGAGAAATTCAAGGAATCAAAGAAGTTTGCATATAATTTTCATTTTACCCAGAATTTTTCTATACGTTTTTCACCTCTACAACTTAGGTGTATACCAAGTTGGATATTTCCTGACTTTTTGTGGTTTCTTCGTAACAAATTTGTTGATAATGTCAAAGATAATTACATAAAATCTGTCCACGACACGGATAGCTGAAAGGTGATGGAATTCTTTTTCCAGTTTATAGATTTTAGCGCTTTATTGCTTGCAATGTAGTCGCACTTACAGAAATTGTATTTTAAGTTGTCAGCCTTTTTCATCGCGACCTCTAGACAGCAATTAATTGTGAACAGGAAAGTAGAATGATGGCGGTCTTCACGAAATAATGGATCCAAAGAAGAGAGTTTGTATTTACAATTACTCGGTGCGAGATCAAGAGTCCTGTTATTACAATTGTTAAGGTAATTAAACTGTCGTAGTTTCACGAACGAGGTGACACCGATGATGATGGTAAATATAATGACATATAGGTCATTTATAATGCCATAGAGACAATTTTCCACAAACTGGCCATTTAGCGTTGAAATATTGTAATCACCAACAAGTATTATCTGGTTGCTAAAATTACCTCTATATCAATTTTGTAAATTATAAAAATGTTTTTTATAGATATTTTCCGAATATTTCGGTGGAATATAAACAGCACATAATATCAGAGAGAAATTCTTCCTTTGCAAAGAAATAAATAGTTCCTCCAAATCTTCGTCATTCCATTGACGGCACCGTTTTGCAATAAACTTTGTCATAACCGCGACAACAATTCAACCTCCATACGATTTACTGCTACTGGATAGGTTTCGATCACGTCGAAACACAGTGTAACGGTCGTCTATGAACTCAGGGTCAAATATGTTTTGGTGGAGCCAAGTTTAGACAAGTACAATTACATCGTAGTAATTTGTTCGAATATTCATGCGCAGTGCACTAGTCTTGGTTTTAATTCCACACTTTGATAATAAACTGATAATTTTGCTAGTTCGTCCATATTTTACAAATGAATTAATTTAACTTATAAATTAAATAAAATACAACGAAATACAAGATAGCTGAAACATATCCAGCAGACAATTACAATACAAACAAAACACTAACAAATCGACAAACGGACTATACAGGAGTGGGATACTATAACAGTTTGTAAATTTTTAAGTTTGTTTGACTGAATAACAATAATTTAAATTATTTTCAATTGTGAATAACATAGGATAATGATTAATATTAACACTCGAGCTCAAATGATTACATGTTACACATGATACAGGTAATTTTGAGAGTAAATATGCTATGATACAATAGTCAAATTTTCTGGATATCGTTTTCCCACTTGATTACGAAAGACTTGTCCCCGGCATTTTTACTCACATAAATTTTGCCATTTCATTTATACGAATATGATTTGATACGAAATTTCCTTTCTGTTTTTTCGCGGCACGTACTTTTGCGTAAAGAATTTTGTTGTGTAGCGTAAGGTGTTCATTAGTATAGATATTTTATTCGGGCATTGAGAGCTGAAGAGAGCGTGTGGTGAGAGAGCGACGTACCAACACCTACTACTACACAAGACCTCCCATGTGATTACGTGACGTCATCGCCAGTAGATGCTCGCGCATACGTATTTTGACAGCTACATATAACATTTCGTTTTCGATTTATATTGAGAAAGCCTAAATAAATATAATAAATGACCTAAAATACTTTTTAATTATCAATTTAATATACTTACTATAATATAATTATATTTCACAATTAAATGAAACTACGTGATGTAGTAGCAATATTCTCTATGTTTGCTAATATCTCACCTGAAGATGTTGTAATACAACGAAACCTAGGTCGTGGTAAAGAAATTAAAGAAAGTAGAAATAATACTACATCACGTAGTTTCATTAAATTGTGAATAATGAATTTCTACAGAATTAACGCCAAATATATTCAATAATTATATTTGTTATACTCTTTCACTTCTATTGTTTACTATTTCAGTGACCAAAATAGTAAGGAATTTTCAAGTTTTCAATTTCTTTATTTCAATACAATATATTTACAAATCGCTCCTCAAATCAATCGCTTCGGAAATACTTCTGGTAAGAAGAATCGGCAAGAAACTCAGCAGAGATTTCCCTTTTTTAAAAACATCTTAAAAACTATTACAAAAATTCAGCATATATCTTTAGATAAACTTAAAATATTCTAATTCCAAATACAATTATTTGTTTGACAGATTTTACATCTTCAAAATTTCTTACGAGCTATTATCACAACGCAACATATCCCTTCAAAAAAATTAAAAACATTGTAGTACAAAATACAATAATTTCTTTTAAGATAAGCACAGATTTCACCTCTTTAAAATTTTTTAAAAACTATTATCACAACGAAACATATCCCTTAAAACAAATTAAAAATATTTTAGTACAAAGTACAATTATATGTTTAATATTAGCACAGATTTTATTACTTTAAAATTTCTTACAAGCTATTATCATAACCCAACATATCCCTTTAGAAAAATTAAAAACATTGTAGAACAAAATACAACAATTTGTTTCAAGATAAGCACAGATTTCACCTCTTTAAAATTTCGTAAAACTATTATCACAACACAACATATCCCTTTAGACAAATTAAAAATATTGTAGTTCAACATATATTTATTTATTTCAAAATCAGCAGATTTTACTTGTTGTAACAATCAGTGAATTGTATGTGAAAAACCTAAATGAGCACTAAACTTAAAATTTATGGGATGACATGATTTCCAAAAATCCAGCCATACCAAACATTTTCCCGAGTATTTGTAATTTTCTCGCCCCGCAGCTAAAGGTTCCAAAATGCATTATTAAATCTAATGTTTTTATATAATATCTTAACATTTAAAATATTCCACCATTTTAGCATAAATTCAATAAAATTGGCTGTACCTTGATAATGTGGGAAATGGTATTTTTTGCTTATTTCTTTTAGACCTTCAATGACTGATTCATTAAAAATATTTAAGACTAATTTAACATTTAGCCGTTCTAATTGAGAGGGGTTCAATGATTTTAACTAAGTTTATAAGAATATTTCACTAAATCATTACATTCTTTAGCATATAACATTTTCAAATCTGAAAATTGAGCTACTGAATTACAACTTCAGAATTGAATAGATTACTATATAAATTATTTTATACCATTTTGTAAATCATTTTATACCATGAAAACATAAGCTGTTTTAACGGCTTGGTCAGAATCAAAAGTTTTACCAACAATATCCCCGCTTTTATAATCAAAATAAGGTCTCAAATATATTTCATCCCCCATCCAAGTTACAGTAATATCTTTAGGGTGCAAAATATTAAATTTTTGTTTCACATAACATAAAAGGTCCTTGTCTACTTGTTCTATTTTTGGATTACAGTTATTTTGAGCACAAATTTTAAGTAAAGTATTCGGACATGGTAATGTAAATAACTCAATGCTACGAATGGTAATACATCGGTAAGCATGAGGAGAAATTGTGTACATAATACTGCAATATATTTAGAAATCAGTTGTATAGCGACGATATTTTTTGTTTAATGCTAATAATTTTATTTGATCACACAAAAATTTAATTTTTTTGTCTATATTATTGTCGTTTTTAATTAATTTCCCTAAGAGAGATATGGTATTTTAAACAATATCATCAACAGATGTCTCATGTTTGTTTGAATGATCTGCAGATAAAGTCTGTAAGATATTTTCAAAATAATTAATGTTGGAAATTTTGGTT
The DNA here is from genome assembly GCA_039881145.1 of Druceiella hillmani. Taxonomy (NCBI): domain Eukaryota; kingdom Metazoa; phylum Arthropoda; class Insecta; order Lepidoptera; family Hepialidae; genus Druceiella; species Druceiella hillmani. Next base: position 9,582,145 of record JAYKKI010000087.1, read on the forward strand.
GGATATCGTTTACCACAAAACAATTTCAACTCACTCTTACGTCTGTATATCTTCAATTCTAAGCTATCACCTACAACAACTGAAGCTGAAATAGTAGGAACATCACACGACGAAATAATAGCGAATAAAACTTTACCTTCACTTTTTATTTGACACCGATCTCGCAGGTTACGGGTTGACAAACACTTTAAAAAATCACTTAAATTTGAAAAAGAATGACACTGATTATATTCATTGTGAGACTTGACACTTTCACTTAATGCTAACCTTAAATGTTCATTATCTAATCGCTCCAGTCTTTGATCATTACTTTCACGTTAATGTCCAGATTTAGACAAATAAGATGGACAGTTTTTAAACATATGTGGCACTACACTCTATTTTAAACTGAATCTATTTAATTTCGCCACAATTTTTACACCAGTCTTCTCATCGTAGGCCTCCGAAGAACGTACAATTTGGTCTTCTATGAAATGAACTAGACTACCTATAAACCTATAAACAAAATATTTATCAACTGTTTAAACATGAGCAATAATATAACGCAAATATAATTTAAATTAGATAACATGAAGAAATAATCAATTAAAAATACATAAGTATGGTGATTTTGATTCAAACTTTCTCTCGAATGATGCGTTGGTTTAAATTCACGTGGAATAGCTGCAATCCATTGACGATGCAAGTTTTTATTTTTAAGAATTGAAAACACGGTCGCCTTATTACTATTATTGTAATTGCTCCGGCAATTAGGTACGCAGCTAATGTAAACCATGTTAAAATATTGTGGACGTTTTTCAAATTCAAGCAAATAGCGTTGTCGTTAAACAAGCTGTCATAATGAAAGATGCACACTGTTAATTAGGGAAATTTATCAATATCGATCGTTAGAGTGTAACATGAATACCGTAATAAAATCTTAATAAATACCTACATAAATTAAAGAAACGTATCATTATTAATGAAAATTATTTTATAAAATATTATAACATTTTAGTGCGGTTTAAGGAATTTATTTAAATATTTATTGAAATATTGACTTATAATATCGACTTCAAAACAAAAATTAATGAACAGCATACGTATTTCACAAAAGTCCGCCAGAAAGTGCTGTCGTCTATGTGGATTTCGATTACCAACTGGCGATGACGCACTAGCTAATCTCGGGACATGACAGGCCTCTTGGTGTTGGACGTACGCGTGCCGCCACAATAATGTCGTCACGCAGGCGTCGCGTAGCAAGTTGTACCACAATGTTACGCGGGCGGTCCAAACTGCCGGTAGCAACGCGATGTGCACTTCGTATTTACTCTGGAGGTACGGGCACGTTTAAGGCTACTGATAAAATAGCCACTATATTTAGAATGTTCTTATTTTTATTCTCAGGAACATTTTGTGTTTCGATATTATATTGACGAGCGGTTTGTTCAATGTCTTCAAGTTTGGATTTTAATAAGTCAAATTCTTTTATGAATGTTTCTATCAATATGAATTATATAACGTTCAAAGTCAATCGGAAATATTTCTGAGCCAACAGATGATGACGGTGAAGCTACTATTTTCGTGTTCTGTCGGATTTTACATGTTGGACATTTCCATTTACCTTTATTCATCGGGAGAATTTTTTTGAAATCTTTCTCTCCCATTCCGATGCAAGTGTAATGAAATTTTAATTATATTTTTATTGCATAATAAGTGATGAACTTAACAGTTAGTTCACATTTTTTTTAATGTAACGGGAGTGGGAAATCAAGTCACAGTCTTTCAATACAATATAAAATAAAACCGCTAAAAATATTTATAATGTTTCAATAGAGTATTTAATGATTATTTTTTAATGACAATTTTATTGAATAAATATCTATTTGGATTCTGTAAGTAAGAAAAGGAAAGGAAGTTATGACCATTGTAAGCGATAAAAGTTTTGATATTAATACTTGGGATCACTAATTATTCCTTCGTATTTTCTTAAATTTTCAATAAATAAACTCCTTGATCTGTCACTCGAACGTGGTGAAGTCAAAGACATAAACGGAATAAGTTTTTTTGAAAACGAGAATGATCAATTATTCAACTAGCGCCGAAATCGATTTATATATGAATAAATTTATTTCACGTTTGGTTTAATTTTCAAATTTTCTTAAAATTAAGGATACGTTAAAAAATTATTATTTTCCTCAAATTCTATGTCACTCAATTTGTTTATATTTTATTGATTTAATTTAATTTTATTAATTACTTTGCATACTCTAATTTAATCAGGCTTAATATGGCCAGAGACAAAAGCACATAAAAGTGGTATTTACTGACTGAAGCCTTTTTAAATTATGAAAAAAGATTACTTCTGATTTGCTTTGAAAATTTTAAATATTGGTTTTATGATACTTGTATAAACTGCAGCGTACTCAATTAGTTATTCTGCTTATTTGCAGAATATCCGATAAAAGTATTAGTTATAGCAATTTAAACTGTTACATTCGATTACTTTCGTTTATTATTTTTGTTATGTTAAAATGTAAATATAAAAATGTTTCATAATTTTTTAAGCGTTAGTTGCTCATGTATTTATGTAATCATTCCTCAGGAATTGTATATAAATATTCTTGAGGTTTAAAACATGTAAGAAAACTGTATTTGAGGAAAACTTTCAACTGACTTACAAAAACGGTCCAGATGTGCCATTTGCCTAAATAAATAAGACAACCGAGATAAAATTTCTTGCATAAAGTCTATTTGACCTTGTGGGTGAAATATGAAACAGGTCATTTCACCGACGCGAAAAAACTTTCAACATAAAAAAATATCTTTATATTAAGAGTTAGTTTGTCTTATATTTGTTACGTATTATTGTATATTCTTTTCTTTAAATAACCAATTAATTTTTGGTTAGACCTTGACTTTATTACAAACAGAAATTACTATGAGAAGGCCTATCGGTGCTATTGTTATTTACGTAGGCCATGGTAATTCTGCCTACCATAAGCTGAAGTTGTAAGTACTATTATATTGTGCAATGACTTTACATAGCGAACCTAATTATGCTGACTCGTCCCTTGAAATATAATATTATCACTTTAATGTGTTACATTCTTTTGTGGACTAATTTCTCATGCAACTCAACCAAAGTCAGTAGTGACTACCACCTAACCCAATATCATTAGGCCGCAGCAAATAAATAATTTAATTTCGATTATCGACTAATAGGTGCTAAAAAAATAGATGTCCTGTTTCTTTTTCTTGTGCTTTTGTCAGGGGTACTCAATCCAAACGTTAGTTATATAACTTACTCCAAAATTGCCCTAAAAATGAATCAAATTTAAATTTGTAATTTTAATGTTATTTTGAAATTATGGATAATATTAGGAGTTTTTCCCTGATAAGAACCTAATAACTTATTCTCACATATTTACATGTAAATAATAGTTCAAGTGAAATCTGTTAAATAGCTGTTAACAGATTTCACTTGAACTAACATTTAATACCTGAGTAGTCATTAATGCTTTAAGAGAGGATAGTAAAAATTGTAATCATAATAAATTATAGGATTCAGTTTCTCAGAAAGTGTCTCTTTAAACTAAACAAGTTTGAATTTAGTGAAGATTTCCTTTAAAACAAAGGAAACTAATGGAGGCTTCTTGCAATCTTGAGCGTTGTTTATTTTCCTTTATTCTATCTACTGGGAATATTATCTAATATCAACTGATAATAGGTAATAGAAGCTAATACTAGCGAAATATTTTCTATTAGATCCTGATAAGGAAACATAAAACCGAAAAGCCTATTAAAGCACTGATGCGGAATTTCAGTTCATATCAAGAAAATTACTATTAATTGCGAGTAATCTCCAAATGAAAACGCACAGTACGTTACAATTGAAATTTATAGGCACTGAGGACGTTTGCCGTACATTTGAAACTATAGGCAACCATTAAAAAGTATTTTATTTAAATATATTATTATAAATTAATATACATGCATTTATTTGTCGCGGAAAATAACAATTAAGATAAATGCAAACATTTCATTTTTAGGGTTTCGCACCTCAAAAACAAAAACGGAACCCTTATAAAATCATTCACGTGTCCGTCTATTCATATACAACATCCTTTTTTTCATAAAACATATTAACTCGCAGATACCTCAATAGCTAATGTTTTTTTAAATTTCACGTAAGTGTGGGATATCGTTTGGAAGGACAAGGAAAAACATTTTTTCTTAATTTCAGGTAGAAAAACTTCAGACATATACAAAAAATTATGGAAAAAAAATATGTTCCAAACCCTCATTTCTAACACTATTATGCTTAATATTGTGACAAAATAAAGATTGGGAAGCCTACACAAATATAGTAGGGAAATAATAGCTATGTTTCTAGATATCATAATTTTTTAAGTGTGCACAAAGTTTATCTGCCTACCAATATATATATATATATATATATATATATATATATATATATATATATATTTATATATATGTATATATATATGTATATATATATATATATTTATATATATATATATACGTTTATATTTTGTAAAAATGAATAGGTCTAAATAGTTTATTAAAAATATAAATACTTTTATATGTATGGTCGGAAACTGTCGGAAAACAAATACCGATGAATCTTCTGGTTGTATGTAGATCATTCGTGAAAACTGGAATTTATTATCTCAAGGGTTTAGCACGATAAACATTTCAAGAAAAACTGTCTGCACGAATCCTTATATTTTTCATAACGTACACCCTACTACCAGGTAACATACCTTACGCTTAAGTAATAAGAGTGAAAATGGGTTGACAAGTGGGAAGAGAGAAATACTATGTTGCCACACTTTTCTCGTATGCAAGAGCGCATTCGTGGTCAAAGTCAATTATTAATTTAGTCGATTGCGAAATCTCTTTGTTCTCAGTTGTATTGCGTCGCCGCAATTCGCTGTCGAAGTTCGTGACATGCTAAACGAAATGTTTGGTATTCAGTGGATAGGTCGATTTGGACTTATGCGTTGGGGCCATTCACCAGACATTATCCCATTGGACTTCTTCGTGTAAGAATATATGAAAGACCTAATCTTTGAGAAAGTTTGAGACAGTGGAATAGAGATGCTTGCGCGTATTATCGCTACTTTCGGCAAACTTAAAAGTACCATTAACCAACACATTTCTTTATTTAATCGAGTCCACAAATAAACAAAAAAACGTGTGCAAAAATGTGTCTAAAACGGGAGGGGGCGACGTATTGAAAATGCTTATGTCATTTATTATGTTGTAATTTTCATTAACTTATGATTTTACAACTTCTGTTTACTTCTATCAACTGAAAAATAAGTGCATTCATAATTTAATATATCTTCCGCGCACGCCCGTAGCAATCATAGCCGAGTGATTACTGATTTTATTCTTAGGTAACTACGAAATATGCATATACGAGTATATGTAAGTGGCGAGCACTCATACCCAGTTTTTTATGTAAATAGATTAATACCATTATATAACAAAATACTACTATTAAATATAATATTGAATATATGTGGCGTTCATTTCGTAGAAATTAATTATACACAATTAAATGAAACTACGTGATGTATATTATTTCTACTTTCTTTAAGTTCTTTACCACGACCTAGGTTTCGTTGTATTACAACAACTTCAGGTGGGCTGTTAGCAAAGATCTTAGCTAACCTTTGCTAACAGCCCACCTGAAGATATTGTAATACAACGAAACCTAGGTCGTAGTAAAGAACTTAAAGAAAGTAGAAATAATAATACATCACGTAGTTTCATTTAATTGTAATTAAATATAATGTGATGTATACTGCAATATTTAAAATCACCAAGCTCCTTTAATTACGAAACCACAGTTACGAACGTAACCCATACATACTGCAAACCGCACGCAATTTTCAAAACTCATACATACTCAATTTAGGCATGCGCCTTGCCAATCCTTTGATCTTGTTCAAAAAACTCTCTTTGATGCGAGCGTCGCGAGTCACGTGACGAATGGCGAGCGTTCCGTAATGCGGAGCAGCACGAGCGTTAAAAGCTTAGCCTATATTCACAATAGACTTTTTGACTCAAGGTCCTTTTTTCGGATAGGGGTCGCGGATACTCTCTATAAGAGTCTAATTATGTATGAAACCTCTGTAGTGCGAGTTCTACTCGTATTTGAGAATGTTATAAAAAAACTAAATTTTCCGGGACAATTATTATATATCCATTTAGTAGGTATTTACCTTGTATTTAGCCATATCTTAAAGCGGTCGGAAAATTCACCAACAAATTTTTTTAGCAAAATTATTTTCTGGTTTTATTTCCGCAGGAAAAGTAAGAGATTACGCAATACAGGTAGTTTAACATTTGTATTGAGAGTTCGACATGCGTATAACCTCCGTACCTAATGCATCCGTGGAAGTTGATTACTCTGAAATATAGTATAACATCTTTAGCGGTAAATTATGCGTAACGAATATTCTTGTTTAGCACTATTTTTATATTCTGGGGGCCTCACAGTACTCTTTATGTAATTAACATAATAATGAACAAATTACTAGGGTGTTTAGTGCCCTGTCCAAAATTAACAAGAAATTTTTTTTAAAATAAAAATGCATAGATACGTTTTAAAAGTATTTCATATAATGTTTGCGGAATAAATGGCTAATTATAAAATAAATTTTTCAGAAAGAAACAGCGTTGTGCAGAGGAGGTCCTTTCCAATCTCCTGACGATAATATTAGTTTTGTTTAGTGTTTTACACGACGACAGAAGATTTATGCATTCCTACATTATAATATCTTCTTTTTGTGATATGTGTTACATAAAACGTGTTACAATAATATTTTGTGATGAAATTAATTTTTAGTTTCCTTAAAATAACGACAAAAACAATCTTATTTTTAAGAAGCTGATAAAATATATTAACGGAACAAAAAAACAATTATTTAATCAAAATCCATAAAAAAATACTGATCTTTTACTGAATACTCAAGGTGGAGTTCTATCTCCTCTCCTCTTCTCAGTATTTATTAATGATGTTGTTAAAAACATTTCTAGCAATTATCATCTCTATGCTGATGACCTACAAATCTATGCGCACTCGAACCTCCATTCCTTATCAAAAACCATCGATATCCTTAATCGTGATCTCGCTTCAATTGGTCAGTGGGCTCATGAAATGGGTCTTTTGGTTAACCCAAGTAAGTCACAAGCTATCATCGGTAGTCAAAGACTGACTTCTAAAGTAAACCTACCTAGGTTACCGAAATTAGTGCTAAATAGTACAATAATACCATACACGTCAACTGTTAAAAACCTGGGCCTACTGATCTATCAAAACCTTAATTGGTGGCCTCAAGTAAATGATGTTAGTCGTCGTGTTTTCAACAGGATACACTCTTTGAAACGTCTTCAAAATTTTCTACAGACTAAAACGAAAACCTACGTTTGTCAAACACTTTTATTACCATTAATTGATTATGGAGACGTGTGCTATCCTGATCTTAATGAAGAATATTTGTGCAAGTTGGAAAGTTTTAAAAATTTATGCATTCGGTATATCTTCGGCCTCAGAAAATATGATCACATTTCAGAATACAGGTCAATTGTCAAATGGCTGAAGATCCGTAATCAACGCCAACTTCACATATTTACACTTCTTTTTAACATATTAAAAAATCCTCATAGCCCAAATTATCTTAGTGGCAAATTTAAAGATTTGTCTGATCTGAAAGTTCACACACCCTACTTATTCCTAAACATACCTCTACCACTTACGAAAAATCCTTCACTGTCCAAGCAGCAAAAATTTGGAATCACCTAGAACCTGACATCAGGAAAATCACGTCTCTAAATATTTTCAAAGATCGAGTGAAAAAGTCATGCATCTCCTGAAACCTTTTCCTTTGTATCCTCGTCCTTTCCTGTCTTTCCCATCCCAAATCATGTCAATATTTTGTTTTCTTTTTTAATTTACTTTTGTATTTTTTTTGTCTAATGTGCTATGAAGAATTTTCATTGTAAAATCTCTTACAGTCTACCAACAAAATTTCAATACAAATTGTTATGGTTGACTGGAAGAGATTGCTCATGTAGCAATAAGTCCGCCATATGTACTATACATAAAAGTTAGTAATAATAATAATAATACTAATCTTGAATTTGAAAGAATATAAAATTAGACATGATAAATAAGGAATTCACTGTAAAAATTTGAACAAACAAATCATCAAAATATTTCCCCATATTATTCCAAAAAAATTCATAAAATCTTCTGAGTAAAATAATGTTCAGAATACATACAGTGGCCAATCCACATATACGGTATTGATTACATCATTGCGGTCTCAATTAAACACGGTTCATAGTGTAATAAAAGTCATCCACATATATCCAGTTTACGGCATCCGTAAAATGGGATTTACGGGAATTAAATAGGTTTAGTTGCTCAGACTTATTTTAACTCTTCTTTCTTTGTTATTATGTAATAAATTTATATGTGAGGTTGGATTTCTAGTAGATATTTTAACTACCGGAAACATTTTGGTCCTGTGGACAACGATATCTTACTAAATCACCTTGACGAGGCAGCGACCCCCGTTCCACGTTTATAGTTTTTCTCTTCGTATCTTGCGAATTTAAAGCAATACGTATTCATAGATAACTTTACATGCGAGACTTACTTTACACGATCGGAAGTGCGCCAGAGTTCGAATCGTGGGCTTCTACTCTTAAACTGCTCAACCATCTGATCGCGGTCGCACCAGAATGTGATTACTTTTTGATGAGTAAAAATTAATTTTCGAAATATGTCAACGTTATCTATCGTAGTTCTTGTGTACTTTTGTATTGATATTTAAATTAAAATTTGAGCTTTTCCTTTCTTATCATAATGAACAGCTTACTACACACATTTATCAACACACACATTTTCTCTCGATCAATTATGATAATGTAATGGTAGAGAAATAGATTAAGCTCAGTCGGCTAAATCTACTCCTGTACCATTTATTTATTTATTTACATTCTAATACACACATCTATCGACCCATTGCATGTGTCGATATATATATATATATATATATATATATATATATATATATATATATATATATATAATATGAATTAAATATTTCTTTACATTTAACGGATCGCAGTATTTTTATTAAATTATATATTAAGTTTTAATTTGTCAAAACGTAAATATATTGCCCAATATACCTTTTGTAGGTGCATATTTAATAGAAATATATAATTCCACATAAATTTAGGAATTGTCGCTTTTTTGGATTTTTGCCTTTAGTATAAAACTTCATAACATGTCAACTTTCAAAATTTTAGGTCAACCAGAAGGTTTCTATAAGTTTTTATGGTCTATGAGTAAAAGTATTGTATAAATAAATAACTCTATTTATCACAGGTGTATATTTAAAAAAAATGTATAAATTCAACAGCAACTTTCAAGATTATATGTCGATCAGAAAGCCCCTGTAAGTTTCGATTATCAATGAGGAAGAGTATGGTATAAATAAAGAAATATTGGCTACTATATACAGGCATATATTTAAAAAAAACTTATAATTCCATATAGAATTAGAAATATTTGCTGTTTTGTATTTTTTCGTTTGCTAATGAGTATGAGTATGATATAAGTAAAGAAATATTAACTAATGTATGTATCAAACGCGCATATTTAAAAAAAATGTGTAATTTCACAAAGAATTAGAAATTGTTGCTTCCCTTTGCTCTAAGATTTCATATTACAATAACTTTCAAGATTATAAGTCGACCAGAAGGCCCCTGTAAGTTTCGATTTTCAATAAGAAAGAGTATGGTATAAATAAAGAAATATTGGCTAAATATAGTATACCACAGGCATATATTTTAAAAAAACTTATAATCCCACATAGAATTAGAAATATTTGTTTTTTTGTGTTTTTTCGTTTGCTATAACACTTAATATTATGTTAACGTTCAATATCATAGGTCGACTAAAAGGATCCTTTAAGTTTTGATATTAGTAAGTAAGAGTGCGGTATATTGACTAATATATCAATTACAGGTGCACATTTAAAAAAAAATTATAATTTCACATAGAATTAGAAATCTTTTTTTTTATTTTCCCCTTTGCTATAAGACTTCTTATTATGTTAACTTTCAATATTGTAGGCCGACCAAAAAGCCCTATAAGTTTTTATGATCAGTGAAATATGGACTATTTTCTTTCACGGGCGCATATTTTGAAAAATTTCTAATCAGAAATACCATTGCTACTTTACTTATGCTTAATAATAAATTATAGTCGGTAATATTTCATTATATCACCTAATTTTTCCCTTGCAAAATTTACAAATGACTTTATCCTTGTTAAATTTAGTTTTACGTAATTGTATAGATTTAGCGGGAAAATGCTAGTCTATAGAATATCGTTTCCCCATTTGATAACTCATTACTTAAAAAACCGAAAAAGAGAGTTGGGTTTATTGGCTGTAGTAAAAACACTTCATTTATTATAAGTCGTCGTCAACATGATCTTCCTAGAGCAATAAATATTTAATAATTCGTAATATAGTTTGGTACGATACCGTGAATATCTTCAAAACTATAACATCTATATTTGTCGATATTGTTTTACTAAATATAATGGCTAACTTAACAGTAGCTTTAAAAACCCCCAAACCTCCAAAGCAAATCCGCAATGCACATTTCGTTACTATCGGCAATTCGGATCGCCCGCGTAACATGGTGGTATAACTGTACGCCACACAACAAAATACTTTACGTAAAAGTACGCGCCGCGAAAAAAACAGAAAGGCTATGAGTACGTTTGGACACAAGGTGCAAAATTTATGTAAGGAAAAATTCCGTCGACAAGTCTTTCGTAACCAAGTGCAAAAACGATATCCATAAAATGTGACTATTCTTTAATAGCGTGAAAAATACGATCAAGCTCCATTGTTAATATTGATCATTATCTTGTGTTACTTATAATTGAATATAACTTGAATTATTATTATTGAGTCAAATCAAATCAAAAATTTAAACACCATTATAATGTCCCACTCCTGCCCTATTTTGTATTTCCTTGTATTTTATTTCATTTACTTTAATTTAAAGTAATCATTCATTTGTAAAACATGAATGAACTAGCATATTTATCAGTTTGTTATCAGAATTGTGACGGAATTAAAACCAAGACTAGTGAACTGCGCATGAATATTCAACAAACGACCACGATATAATTATACTTGATGAAATTTGGCCCTTCCAAAACATATGTGAAAAATTGTTGCCACAGAGTGATTTATTAATTTCGCTTCTATAATCACTTGGCCTAAATTCTGTAGATATTATGTATGAACGGTGGAGAATACGTGCAATTGCTCTTCAATTACTTTCTCTGTTGCATGTACATAAGTTGAATATTTTTGGCGTTAATTTTGTAGAAATTCAATATAATATAATTTTTCACAACTAAATGAAACTACGTAATGACTATTCCTACTTTTTTTTAAATTCTTTAATACGACCTAGGTTTCGTTTTATGACAACATCTTCAGGTGGGCAATTTGCAAAGATTTCTTGTAAATCTTTCCAAATCTTTATAAATTGCATCGAGCTCTAAGTCGTGGTTAAAAATTTAAATAATACTTTATAATACTATATTGGAAATAATACTATATCACGTAGTTTCATTTGGTGAAATTTAATTTAAATCGGGTGACGTGAGTATAACATTTAGTTATCTTCATTACAGTTTATAAATCAATAAAGTAAAATATTACGTTATTGGTCTATAAAATGATTTATAAATATAAGTATTAAATATAATTTACGAAATGATTCTAATTCTATACGTACATTGCACACCCAATGCAATAACGTCGCAAACGCAAAAAAGAAAGGAAAAAGTTGTTACGTGACACAAAATATCTTTAATATGAATGATGAATGTTAATTGTAAAATTATCGATTTATAAAAAAGAAGCAATAAAAAACTTAAACCCAAATATGTCGAAGAAACTGAAAAGTGGAAAAACAAGTTAAATAAGTATAATTTCACTTAAACTTCACTGAAATATGAATCCGTAATGGACCTTAAGTTTTAAAATATATTCTACTGGAAAAATATATTGATACCCAAAACTGAACGCGGCCTACGGCTTCAATCTTCAAATGAATCTTCAAGTGATGATTACCTAACTTGGTTTTCTGCTTTTTATTTTTTTTGAACTCGGGTCGGGGTTATTTTTTTTATATCTTCGTTTTTATTTTACCTCTTTGATAATTTATTTTCATACACATAGTTCGCAGCCGGGTGCACATAGAACTTCATATTTTTGTTGTTTTTGCCAAACTTTGCTATTTTTTCCGGTTTAGGGGAAAATGGTTAGAAATCGATATGATACGCCAATAATTTTTTTAAATTCGGTTTTTTTTTATTGCAAGCCGGCCATAATATTTTTTTCTCTTATATGCCTAGTCTATTACACTCTTATATTAAATACAAACCGATGATACCTCATTTGCTAAAATCGGTTCAGCAGTTTTTGGGCTACGATCGAATATCCATATATAGATACATATGAAAGACTGAAAAATTCATTACCCTTCTTTTTCTGCTCCGCAATCGTGTAATTACCCGATTTGGTATTAATTAATACCAAAGGCTTCAATTGTTTTTTTTTTTTAAAGGAAAATAGTTTGAAACTTATGTTTTTGATACACCAACTACGCGATATGTTACTTCAATATAAGATATTCACAAAATAAATCAAGAATTTCTGAGATATAGACCCCCTTCGGTTTATTTAATATATATAATATTATAATTTAAAAGTTATTTTCGGTTTTTTTCAATTAGATTTTTTTTTAAATCAGTTTTTTTTAATAGATAAATTATGTTATTGAATTAGGCAACATGTCTAAAATTTCAGCGAATAATTTATTTTTTAAATCGATTTGGAGCTAAAAATTTCTGACGTACGACCATACGGCCTATTTTATGTTAATTATTTTTTTACTTTATAGTGTCTATTTTTTTTAAAAGGGGTTTTTTAAAAAAATATTCTATATCTATCATGTAATTATATTGGGTAATATAAGTTTACATAAAAAACATGAAATTTTCCAAACATATGAGACATAAAATTCAGTCATTGGTATTATTTACCGGTAAAGTTTATGATGAACTTTTGATAAACCTCTTATTGCATAATTTTGAATTGTAAAAGTTTTGAATTCTTAGTAACTCTCCCTTTCAATTAAAAGCGTACACCACTGAAAGCATTTCTTTTTCATACAAATATTTTTAAAACTTCTACTATTACAAAATAAGCAAGTAAGTGAGATTGAATATGTCATATTTTTCACATCAAACGTTTTCTGCCATTTTACTGGCAGTGTCTGGCTGATTGATTAATTACGAATACATTAGTGAGAAAGAGTTTTATTTTGAGACACAATTTTGTTATTATAAATTTATTATACAAAATATTTGCATTAAAACCATGCATTTAGCAAACTGCCAGTTTGGTATAGGTATATTCGTTTGGGTGAAAACATTTGTTCAACAATATTTTTTTATAAAATATAAATTTTATTCCGAGTGAAAATTTCAAAGCTGACCTTTAAGTATAATAATTACAATTTGATGTAATACAAACAGAAGATATCACCTAAAATGACGTCTTATATTTATACCATTCGTTCAGTAAATATTTTAGTATTTTGTCGCGTGCAGCGTTCATATATCAATTAAAAATACGAATCAATTTTACGAACGGTGAGCTTGTGGTCAAACTCGATGTATTTTATTACACTTTTTCACATTTCATATAAACGCTTGCTTTTATTGATACTTTAAAAAATAATTGATAAAAAATATTGTATGAGCTCTGAAAGAAAACCAACATTACTTTAATTTTCACCTGCAAAGGATTGTGTTACGCGATCTCGTCGGTACTGCTCTCGAATGAATGTAGTGGCAAATGTTTTCCATTTTCAATTTCAGCCATGAGAGTTTCATCACTTTTAATAACTTATAAAATATGTCAGAAATAAGGTACCTTATTCCTTTTCATAGAACTAGAAGTTGTGGTTCACTGAATTTTATCTGTAGAAAGCGTATAAAACAGATAAGAAAATTTTGTCTAATTACCAATATTGTTTGCATAAAAATTTCACAAAATGCCTGGAAAGATTTTTTTTTTATTTTCAATTATTTTTCTGTGCCGAGTTACAGTAGTTCTGTAATTATCTACTAATAAGTCTACTCTCTTTTATTTTAAGCATTTATTATTCTCAATAAAGAAGAATAAATGCTTCTACGAATCCTTCCAATTTATATTATGTATTCTCGCCACCAGAACAGCTAAGCTTCTTTAAATAAGATTTTTCCTGGGAAATAAATTGATCATAATATTATACATAATTGATCAGAAATAAATTGAAATAAATTGATCGTACTACATCTAGGCTCATAAATTGTCTATTCAACTGTAATATAATATTACTGAAGAGTTTACGTAAAAAAATAGAGGTTTGGCGGATGATGCAAAATTTATTTTATTTACGTAAATTAATTTTATATTGCCTGCTAAAGTACAACTAAATATAAAGTGACGACAAGATAAAAATATAAACTAACGACAAGGTAAAAAGTAATTGTCAACGATGTGAATAATATATATATAGTATATTTTATATTTCTTTAAATTATAATTATTCGGTAATAAAGTATAGGAAATGGACTGTAATATGTGATAACGCATTTTACAGCAGTGGCATCTTATTTATCCTTACTGAATTAATGTGACTGTACATTAGATTTTGTTTTATGTTCTGTGAGATATATCATAGTGTCACCACATTACATTAAATCTATCTCTCTCTCTATTGATCGGTAATGAGGTGATACTATGATCAATGGAGAGATTTAATTTACATTTTTACAGTACGAATGATTAATTGTAAGACGATACAAAATAACGAGGTAACATAAATAAAATTTCTGTCTCTAAAATGGCGGAAATACAAATTTAGTGGAATGTGAAAGAAGATTATGAAAAATTATTCATACTGTTAGTGACATTGATGAATATTTATAACATTTGATAA
The DNA here is from genome assembly GCA_039881145.1 of Druceiella hillmani. NCBI lineage: Eukaryota > Metazoa > Arthropoda > Insecta > Lepidoptera > Hepialidae > Druceiella > Druceiella hillmani. The sequence goes on from JAYKKI010000087.1 coordinate 9,597,259, forward strand.
GACCAATTTTCCAAATATTTTTACCTAATAATATTTCTCGATATTTTCATTGGATTGATGAAATTTTTTTATTAAAATGTAATAATTTATAGCATTTACACTTTATGATAATAATTAAATTTAATATAATATTTTTTATAAAATTTAATATAATAATTTTTATAATAACTTAATTGACTATTTTATGTTTGTATCAAGTTTTAAACTCAAGACCAAATTGACAGATTTTTTTTTCAATTATGCATTATACGATTATTAAAGTGAGTGTGCGTTTTGAGTCCTTGGATTTTTTACTCTTTAAAAACAATGAAAATTTCGGTAATTCAAACAAGCTAATAAAAATGAGATAGCTCAGTGAAATTGAAACGCTCAATATCCACAAGTCCAAATGAGATGTGAATATCATGTCATCTATTCAAATTCGTATATGAATGTCAGCAGATTCTAAACGAATATCATTATAAAAATTTTCATTAAATTATTGCAAGATACATTTGCATTTGGCTGACATTTTTGGTGTTCCGTATTAAAGCTTAGGAATGTTTCCAAGAATTATCCAAAAATTAATGTTATCGAAAAGTGAAATCAAATCTAATAAAGAAGCACAGACCTAATAGTCAAATATCATTTTGATCGCTTTGTAACCTGAAATTTATAAAGAAATTTAACCTGAACAATTATTCACAATTAAATGAAACTACGTGATGTAGTATTATTTCTACTTTATTTTAATTCTTTACCACGACCTAAGTTTCGCTGTATTACAACATCTTTAGGTAGGCAATTATCAAAGATGTAAATACAACCAAACCGTAAATCGTGGTAAAGAATTAAACAAAAGTAGAAATAATACTACATCACGTAGTTTCTTTTAATTGTGAATAATAAATTTCTGCAAAATGAAAGCCAAATGTATTGTCTGAACAATTGTTTTTGTACCAGCACATTTCCATGAAATTATTTATATATTAATGATTTTCTTTTTTAATTTATTAAGAAATCAATTTAAGCGAATAAGTGACATAATAAAGGAGAATATTAATTTAAAAAGGGATCTGGGGCCCTGGAATAAAATCAGTTATGCACGAATATTTCTCAGGTCATTTCGAATTTCATTGTGTTTATTATTTTTACGCATTCAGAAATCATTGAGGAATATTGTTCTCGATTCATTGAGCAACAATTTCCACAATTTATGATTTAAAAGATAAAAAACTATTGTATTTTTTTTTTAAATATTTGCAGAAATAAATCGTTATATAGCGCAAAGTGAAATAAATCGTTATATAGCGCAAAAGCATGATACCTGAGTAACATTGCATTGTAATTCATGTACATTTATATCACCTTTTGCCTCCCTCACAATGTTTGTACCCATCATACTCATCTTTATACACTCGCACGTAAAGAATAAATGACATTTATCTGAAGACGACAAACAATAAATTATGTTAGTTAATATATTTACATTTTAATATCATAAAATCCTTTTTTTTTTAATATTTATTAACATTCTCCACTATACACTAAAAACTTCATCCAAAGCATTGACAATACTAGATTTATACCGTAAAAATCTGTATTGTCAAATACAAATGTCATTACATAAACAGCCGTATAGCTCTTTTTCCCTTTCTGCAATAAAAATTTAATGCGCATTCGGATCATCCTGAGGATCATTCGGATTTCACTGCGCTATCTCATACAGTTTTGGTAAATTCTGAATTTAATATTTAAAACTATCTCTCAAACATTCCTTCCCATGGAACCAATTGGGTATAAAGAACTTTTAAGAAAGACCAATAGACAGAAGATAATAAAACTAATGCAGCTGGTGCAGTTTTAAGATGTTTCTGCCGCAAAACACTATAAATTTTAGTAAAACTTGAATTTTTATTACTTCGAATATTTTAAGCTTTGTAAAAAAAAAGACTATAAAAAGTTTAATAAACAATATATTTCCTGATAAAATGTTTGTTCGTTTTTTTACAAAAATTATTTAGATTTAATTTTTCTTTCTAATTTATGCAAACTGTTTACTAGAAATATTAGAAAACCAAACAAAGTAAGTAATTAGTTCAAAATATGCAATGTCCCTCTATGAAATATTGATTAAAAAAATAGATATTCCCAATTTTGGAAGCAAAATATCTGCAAAGGGCTATTTTTATTAGCTGAATTGTATAGTATGAATTGCCGAATTTTCATTGTTTTTAAAGAGTAAAAAATCCAATGACTCGAAACGATGTGAAATTAACTGCACACAAAGTGAGTGTGCAGTTAATTTGAGAATAATCGTATAATGCATAATTGAAAAAAAAATTAATAATTAAGGAATATGTATATATATATATATATATATATATATATATATATATATATATATATATATATATATATATATATACATATTCTTTAGTGAAAATAAAAAAATTGGGTTTTAATAAAAGTAATAAACTTTAACAAATGTTAGGGCGATAATATATGTAAAAATTCTCAAAAAGTAATGTTATTTTCAAAACTGTTCTGTAATCTTCTGTTGAAAACTTATTAATTTATTATATTTATTCAAAAAAACATAATACTATACTATTCACACTTATAATTTTCAGGGTCAAAAATATTAAATCAATAATATTTTACAAATTTAAATATATTTACCACATCCTCCGTCACTTGGAGCGTTAATAATATGTCAACTTCACTTTTCCAGTCTGGTGGCACACCAAAGAGAAAACGAAGATTAATTATTCATTATTTGATACATACTTGGTTTAGAACTTCGTTCCGCAAAGACAGTGCGCCGGCATGTTACAAAGAGACACGATACAAATATTTTAGTTGTATTCTGAACCTGCTCTTCAAATATGGGCTCCTTTGTTTGACTTGTAGCTCGTCGGCAGCCGTTGATGTTGTCAAAGGATTGATGTAATAAAGGTTTCGTAAAAGAATGCTATACAGTTTTCGACAATTAATCGTTTAAGGTTAAAATATTCAGGCCGCATTCGTTTTATATTTGCTGCTCTAATTGTTAGTTTAATGAACTAAATTCGATATACATCAATTATTAATTTCATTGGTGGTCTAAATGTAATTTCATTGATGGTCTAAATGGCATGTTGAAGAAACAGCAAAAAACTTGTTCAAATAGAATACTAATTTTAATAAAGTTTTGGAATTACTTTAAGATTACGTGGAATGATTTTAATTAAATTTGTCTGAACTATTTTCTTAGAGTAAATTTGATTAATTTTTAATTGTGGTAATTTAATCTTAATTTTTTCTTTATACGTAACTATACCTACCAATAAAGTATATCATGCAGAAATACATTGCAAAGTTTGCTCATTTAATTTGTGCAGAAAATTTTAATAACCATCAAATGACGTATGAGGTCATTCAGAATTTTCTTTACTAGATATTGGTGAAAACCCATATTCCAATTACTCTGGGACGTTAGAGGTTATAGTATCTATGAATTTTGCATACACATACCGTTTATTGACTATTATACATTTTCTGACAATAATTATCATAATTTGGCTGTGGGTACGGACGTAACTCAGTTAGCTCATATTAAATTCAATATATACTTGCAATTATTTTTTTTTTAAATGGTTACAATGTGATTCTTAAAGTCACGTACATAGTTACATTATCAATGAAACATTATCAGAAAAGGGAGTATTTTATTAATAGTATGACTTCATATGGACAAATATCACTGATGTATCAAGAACAGTAGCCTTTTTGCCAACAATAATGCGCTTGAAACACATTAATTTCCTGCATGTTCTAATATACACTTCCATCTCCATAACCAACGTTGCTCAACACAGGTGATTTTCTCTCCATCCACTTGAATATTGCATTGTATATGTGTATATATGTGTGTATATATATATATACATATATATATATATATATATATATATATATGTATATATATAGAATTGGGAAAAATAATAATAAAAATAGGAATCATCAACCGGATTCAAAGAAAGTTTATCACCGGATAAGTCATCAAAAAATAAAAATTAAAAAATTCAGCTAAACCCAAAAAAACATCAAACAGAGAACCAATTAATTTGAGCAATATTGGACTAGTTTTCTTAATTAACTAAAACTCAGTAAAATTCAAAGTTATATTGGTAAACGATATTAAAATTATATGCCGAAACAAAAACAAATATAGAACAATAAATAATTATCTCCGAACCAAGAAATAGAAATAGAGAGAACAATCCGCTTTACAACATTTACTTCATTTCAGACAAATTAAACACAGTATCAGCCAGTTAGTCTAGTCCAGTCAGTTGGAAAAACTGACTGGACTAGACTAGACTGGAAAAACGTTAAAAAACTGAAAACGAATAACCAGCTCTCACGAATTACGACATGAAACGCCAATGGGAAACAAATAGACATCGCATTAACATCTAAAACTCACTTTTTACGAAATAATCACATTAAGACGAAAGGAAATAGCACCTAGTGGACTGTTCATCAACGTACCCGTGGAGAAATAATAACTTTATTAATAAAATAAAATTTACATCCTTTTCAAAAAAATAAATAAAATGCATTCAAGCCACCATTACTACAAAATTACCAATCTGGTTAAATGTCCCATCTCACGTTGAATTGCATCTAAATACACCGAAATAGAAGGTTTGAATCACTTAATTTCCAATCATATTCCTTTCCGGTAGATGTTTATTTCAACGATAGCTAAGAAATAACAGAACCTCATAAATAAGAACGTTGAGTGGAAATTATTCAGAAATTACCATGACAACCTATAAATTTAATAGGAAGAAACAACTCTGTTAATGATGTAGAGCAACATGCACAGAAATTTATCAAATACTCACTCCTGACAAACAGTTCCATCCCAAGAGATACACCAGTGAGAAAATTAGAGAAATTATAGATCTAGTCAAGGACAAGCGAAAAGCAAGATATGTCTGGAATAGCTCAAGATGACCTTTTAACAAAAATAATTTTAATCAAGTAATATTATTTCAAGTTTAAAAATAGAATTCCATCAAGTTACAGAGTCTCCAAATATAGAAACACTAATCACCACGATAAACTACTCGCAGATTCAAACGACCACTTATTCACGTGCCATACATGAAAAATACATAAGGTCAATGGGCAAGAAGATGAGAAATCTAAGAAGTGAAGAAGTGAAGAGAAATCTAAACTCTTTGCTCGACACCGGGCATCAGCATTCCAACCCTGTAAAATTCCAGCCAGTTTTGATCGAAGTCCCGTCGATCAATCAAACCAGTAATTCCAACAGAAGTGACAAAAAGAAAGTGACAAATGTCTCCTACTCTTTACAGAATTATCGCGCAAGTAATATCATGTTAATTTACTGATTTTTTATTAAAACATTTTCCTAAACTTAGTAAAACAACGTAACAGTTAACATCGTACGGACCATTATCGCTGTTTACTCTAAATTTCCAAGATGTTTGAGAAACTATTGCTATGAATACTTAAATTACTCGTGAAGATCCCGGATTTCCAGTTTGGGATTAGAGATATACTTTCTATTGTCGAATAATTTCATTAAGTAACCACCGTAATTCAATAAATATTAAAAAATGAAAGAAAACACGAAGTGAATAAAATGAGAAAACGGCTACCGGTGACTTATTGTCAATTATATAAATCCCATTTATCTGATGGAAGTTTCACGGTGCCACATGAGAAAGTGTATTCAGGATTCTATCTAATCCAGGTTGATGTATCTCTAGGAAGTGTCTTGGGACCTCTTCTGTATCTACTGTATATCGTAGATATTATCACTACAGAAAAAACCTTCATAGGTACATCCAAAATACAAGCACTAAATATTAACAAAAAGCACTTGGAAATATCAAAAAATGAAACGCAGCTTTGAAAATCAAAATCAACGAGTCTAGATCCGATTATGTCATATTTGCGTTGTGATAAACAAAGAGTAATCTACACCATTGTCTTTAAGTTCTGCAAGCAGCTTAAGCGAGATAACTTGGACTTCACTTGGATAAGAGACTTAACAAAAAATACCACTTCAAATTAAACGCTGAGCAAATCAGACTGAAACACGACCTCTCTATAAGCGATTTATTTACTTTGTGTATCGTAAAGCTCATTTATATGTGTAATGTTCATATTTAGGAATGTACTAAGTAATCAAACCGTAATGTAATAAAGTCAAAACAAATTATTGTGCATAATTGCCATTGATTATTTTTGTGTAAATAACTAAGAAATCCACAACAACTTAGAAATAAAATGGATTAACGAAGTTTTCCAAAAATATACAAAAAACGACTCCTTTATAATACCAATGTTAAAGCTATTCGACTTTCGGATATTAACTACAAATTGAGAAGGATAAAACGTATTAAACCTTATAAATTGACATCATGAATAAATTTAATTTATCTTGGAGCTGAATGGTGGTACCCCAAACTAGCACATGGCTTGCTTGAAAAATTTAAAATTAATCTTGCTATTGACGTTGCCCATCCAAGAAAAAACTTCGGCAGCTCAATATAACTTTGAAAGCGACTTTAAATGAAGGAGTAATGAAAGTGAGAATGTTTTATTAGAGAAAATCGTTAGCACGATGGTATTAAAAAGCAATTTTATAATATTGTTAAAAACCTTGACACAACAATTTGACGACGTACATAATTAAATTTGAAATATTGTAAAAATTAAATGTCAAAAAGCCATTCTATAACAGCGTATATGAAAATACTATATATGTCATTTCAGATAAATTAAATTGAAACTCCCACAATATTTGACAAAAAACCCAAGAGAATTAAAACTGCCTTAATTACATATAAAGAAAGTGAGTAAAATAATGAATTCGAGGTTGCGATTGAATGTAATAATCTGAATATAATTGAAATAATCAACACTTGGATGAATTATCAAATATCACACCTTCCTATAAATAAAAATTTATTTAAAAAAGCAAAATAAAAACTATTTTATGATAGGTAATAATATTGAACAATGAAATTTAATTGTGAATATTGAATAAAATAATTAAAACTAATAATCATATATCAAACAAATTTAAACAAGTTTTTGAACAAAATCCAGAAAAAAAAACAAATTCCCCATAGGAAAATTATATATTGCATTTCTTCGTATTAATATTTCTTATCCTTATTTTAAAACCATAATGAACAATAAAATACAAAAAGCCGTCGAAATTAGGAATTATCATCAAAATATGCCTTAACTTATTTAAAAAGTTCATACAGTAAATTCCGTAATTCAAGTAATAAAATATACGCCATCTATTCATCTTCGTCAATACTTTTTTTATATAATCGTTGTGACAAAAATAAAGTGGAGATTGAAGCAAACGAGCCATTACGCCATTTTTACTTAGAATAGATCAGAGTGTACATTAATAAGCAACGCCCTATTATAAACGCAAAGATGAAATTTGGTGTAAAGGTGGCATAGTATAACACAAAATTTTAAAATAAATACCATTAATTATTTAATAAAATACCTTAATAAAATACCAGTAATTTATTGTCCTGCATGAGACAATAAATCACTGCCTATTAAAATAACTTCAATGGTATTTTATGACACGAAAAGCAACCGGAAAGAAAGATATTCCACGGACTAAGAAAAATGTCCACAAACTTGAACCTCCAATCAATCTATGATCGATATTTTTGACTCCTCAGTTCTGAATAAAATAACTTAACCAGTCATTTGAAGGATAACTCATTCCTTGGAAGAAATTATGAAAGAGATATAAAGGTCACACAATAAAACCTTTTGTTTCAAATTAATTATCATAAATAAGATCTGCAAAAATTCACGTAAAAAATAAAATGGAATGAAGACAGCTATAGTAATTAGATTATAACTGATTATTACAGTGAATATGAATAATTAAATAGACCAATACACTAATTAAACAAGGGTGACTGTGGGATATAACAAATTTAGTAATCAAAAACGAATTTCCAAATGATATATTGATCGCACTGCGCTACAAATAGATTCAGATATATTTTATGATGCCTTTGACTCTCACACCCCACAAAACACAGAAATGATGTGAACGAAAACGAACTTAGAAAGGAAATGATCCATGTGGCCGAAATTAATTGCATTGTAAAATAAAAGAATTTCCGACGAATGTAGCAGAATATTAAGACAACCAAAATAAAAATAGAAGAAAACTATAACGTAAATACCAAATTTGGTTGGTATTGAAACGAACACAGGTTGGCCAAACTAACCGACAGCACAGACATAGCGAACATATTTCAGAAACACTTTAGCAAGATTGGCGAAGGGCTTGGTAACACAATAATATTACGATAATGACGTATATTAAAGTGAACGAGAAAATAATAACAGACTATGATAATGACAGAATAGAACGATTATTATGACAGGTCTGAAAATAGTTTTACAGTGACGAAGATAACGGTGAATGCAATGAAAAGAGTCCAGAAGGCCGGAGTTCCAAAGGCCCAGACGGATTAGACTTTAGATTGATTTAATACACATAGGATGAGATTGCTCTTTCCATCCATCTAATACATTGATATGTAGTGTAAAAAAAATTAGATCCAAAGTGGCCAGCATAGTTTCTCTTTTTAAATATATAGAAAAGACTGACAATAATAATTAGAAATCAATGTCATTATTAAAGGTACTGAGTAAACTCATCAAAAATCGGCAAATCAATATTTTGCGAAGGATTTAAAAGATATTCTGATTCATTATATTCATAGTTATTCCGAGGAACAATATGGGTTTAGGATATTAAGAGGATCAAAAACTGTGACTAATTTTTCAGCCCATCATGTGGAGAGAAATTATAAATGTGTAGCAGTATTCCTTGACCTCTGAAAGCTTCTGGCGTGACACAATTTATTAGTTAACTTCATAGTATTGGTCTACATGAGCTACATTGTTGATAGATACAGAAACGGTCTATAAACGGAAGAATAAATATTAATAACACACTAAATGATACAGAAACGGTCGCTTAAAATATACCACGAGGAAGCACTTTGGATTGATACTCTTCCTGATTTATTCTATGACATGTTCGAATTTGATATTAAATATGGGGCAGTAGTATTTACAAATTACTCAATTCTCTTATATTACAATATTACACGTATTGTCGTGGCGACAAACATGTACTGTCAGGCTTGCTAAACTCAAAACATGACGTGTCAAACATTTCCTAACGCTTGATACACGTGGAACAAAATAGGTGACTTATACTATTGAAAAGTTCCTAAAAGTGCACAATTTTATGTTAGCAACAAATCAATGTGGAAAGAAAACATCACAATGTAAATTTTCATTTTTGCAAAAAATAACTGATGTATTGATCAACACTTCGCTAGTAAATTTGAGGTAAGGAAACTGCTACAAAAACTAATGAATCTACATTTTAAAAATAAACATGACACTTTAGACCATATTAATATATTATCCACTGTATACCACTGTTCTGAGTCAACAGGAAGAACAGTTTTTAAGTACGATGATATTTCCAATACAGTTATAATTTGCTTTTATGTCGTACTAATATTAGGGATTCTGTATAACCTGTCGTATAATTTCATGGTTTTCTTAAATTTCTGATGCACACCTTATATCAGATATTAACTGCAAAACTTTATATTATACTTCTGCATGAAATAATTTATTTATATTTACGCTCATTGTAATCCCAGTTTTTTCAATAAATTTTAAAACATACCTATTTACCGTAGGAAACGCTTGAGATGAATCTAACTAAAATATTTAATTTATTCTATTTTATAATAAGAATTCAATTTGAATAAGTGGTGTACTGTTTCTCCAATTTATCAAATTTACATTTATATCATAAATGAAGTTAACTGATGCATATAGAATTTATTTCGTTATAATTTGCAGTCAGAATAGCAAACGCAAAACAGCCCAATACACCCCAAATGTTTTAAAAAATGAATTATTTTAAATAAAAAATTTAAAAAAAAAACACGCAGGCGGGGCCTCCCTCAGGTATAAATTCAAAGTATGAAGGCGCAGTGAATTCCACACAGAGGACTTTGGTTCTATTTTATATTTATCGTTATTTTTTTAATTCATTGTTTATCCAAATTTAACAATGAATACGAATAAATTAGACCATGTATCATTAAACGAAGAAGAAAAAAATTATTTAGAGATTTAATTAGAATACATATCTGCTAACTTTAACCTCAAGCATTATCGGATTTGCAATTTATTGAACTTCTGAGAAAAATTACTACTATAGAAACAGTATACGGAGAATTTAATTGAGTTCAGTCTCAGATTGATACCTTTGATTTTGATATTGATGAATAAGTTTCGCGAGGAGATTCCATGTGAAAGGCTTTTTGATAATTTATTATCTATTGCCTACAAATGATACGTATCTCTTGAAATCCAATCTTCCAAAAATGTAGAATTAAGCCTTTGTTTACCCGAAATGAAATTACCTAAATTTGAGGGTAATTATCTTACCTGGTTGAAATTTGGAGATACATTTGATTTATTAATTAATTCAAAGGCGTCAATGCCGACAATAAATCAATTTCGTTATTTAATATTTTCATCGGAGGGTGGAGCGAGACAATTCATCCAATCCATTGAATTTACAGCTATCAATTATAAAATCGCTTGGCATCTCATTTACGAATGATATACTAATGTTAACGTACTCATAAATAACAACTTGAAATCATTATTTAGCATTGATACTTTAAAACCTTCATTTTATTGTAGATCGTATTGCAAAAAATTTACGGTCCTTATATTCACTGAATCGACTTACCGACAAATGATTAAAAATTAATAATATACATGGTTTCAACTAAATTAGATACTCTAACTCTTTCCAAGTAAGACGAAGTTAAATATAACATAAAGGAATATCCTTCCTTAAATGATTTAACAACGATTTTACGTAATCGCACATATATGTTTCAAACGTTGCACTTTAGTAAAAATAATAGCGCAAACAAAAAAAATGAACGATACAATCATGAAATATTTTGCAATATCATCGAGTGACAATAAATTCCCTCGCAATGAACCCGTTTGTCAATATTATAAGGAAGGTAAAAACATTTTCGATTGTTCTAAATTGAAAGCTTTAACCCGGAAAAAAGAAATAGTGAATTATCTAAATTAAATTTATGTTTGAACTCCCCCGGATCCCCTCGGATCTTGTCGAATATGTAAACATAGATATAACACATTAATACATTGAAATAATACTAAGCATGAAATGTCGGAAAATATAAATAAGGTACCAGTACAATATTTATTTGCTACATCTTCAATTTGTCTCAATAAAGAAGCATTTCTTCATACGGAATTAGTTCAAATTTACGATAAATTAAATCATAAACCTTACATTGATCGGGCCTTATTCGATACAGACTTGATACTAAACCAATTTGTATTTCAGGCGTCAATGACTTTAAACTTAACATTTAAGAAAGTATTGATATTAACGTAAGTTCTGTGATTATGGAGAACGAGAACGGGCCGTCAAGCAATTTCACCCATGGTTGTGTATATATTGCGTGATTCTTTGCTGGTTTTTCTCCGTAAACGACTTGCATGAAGAAAGAGTCCTCTATGTTCACTTCAAAATACTTAAATTTTTAATTTATTCTTTACTCGCCGATCATTCAGTTGCAAACTGAGCAGAAGTTCGAATGTCACACTCTATACTGTATACCCTACAATAAACATTTTAAAAGCTTCTGTAACATTCCAGAAATCGATCGATAAAAATGGCAGGTTTATGAGTTTCCAACCCAACACATAAATAAATAAATTATAATTCACTTTCAGCAAAATTAAAGTTTCATATATTTTTTTAATTAAGTTTGTTACATTAAAATTCAGTTTCCGATAAATAAAATAAAGAATCTACCCTATCTTAATCTCCGTAGTTAATAATCGATTGTCATAATGTAAAGTAGATAGACGTTATAATTTTAGACCGACTGTTAAATCAATTTTCTTTAGATTAGTATAATCGACTGTAAACTACGGAGAAAAACTTGAAATAAATTAACAATATGTCAAATGAAACCCTTAGCTACTTCACCGCAAGTTCTACTTAAAATAAATACGAGAAACAGGGTACGTACTTCAAAGCATTAGGAGCTAGATGGTAGGATAGGCCGAAACTCTAATCTCAAAATAAAGCAAATATGATGATTATAGCTTAAATATACGTATAGTCTGGAACTGCAGCTTAAAACAAATATAGATGGAAATAGCGATGGAATAAGAGGAATTTGTAACTTGTTCAAATACAAATAAATATATGTATGTGTATAAAAATGTCGATGTATGTAGAGTGTATGTACGTTAAATTTATTTACGAAAATATTTGTGATGGGATAATCCATCTTATTCTATTATTGTTATTATTATTACTTCTTTTACTTTATTTTTGTTTTATATTGTAAATTTATATCAGTTAAAGAACAATTGTTTATGATTTATTAAGTTTTATTAGTTCACACAGTCCCTTTTTCAAATATGTTATCTTGGCCGCCCTTCTACCAAGAGACTCACCTCTTTTATATTAACAATTAATAAATAATTTTTAATAATAAAGAGACGAGTCTCGAATAACTCCATTGCAGATTATCACAGAATAAAGTGCAAGAGTAACGCTGGTATTTTAAAATGCAAATTTCATGAAGAAAAATAATTTCACGCGATACAACGATTTAAAATTAGAAACAAAAAATATTGATTTTTAGTACTATACGGGTAGTAGGTAAAAAATATCCCAAGAACGTTATAAAATACTAAATATTAGTTTTAAAATGTTTTTTTTTAATTTTAGAACCGGAATTTCCCGCAGCTTGATTGATGTGGAAGTTACGATGTTCACAACTTCCATGATTGACGATTAAATTTGAACCACACACTGATCAAATGTCTTCTTCCGCCTCCCCGATTCGCTGCCCTCGTCGAGCCATCGATAACTCTTCGTGCCTACGTTCAAGAATACGCCTCACGATGTTAACATAACTCTGTAATGTAACCATCTACACATTAGTATATATAAAGCATTAGTTTCAAATACACCATTATTAATTAAGTTGTGCGCTTGCATATCGGTCTATCAGCCTGCCTGTATGTACGTAACAGGTTAGCACAGTTAGACATAGATACTTGATCTGAGAATGAAACATGTAAATTTGCATTCTTGCTAAAAAGGGCTAAAAATATTAATAAGACTTCACATCTCTTTTTTTCTCTCACACAAAATAAAAAAATAGTTTACATAATATTCTACGAAGATTAGAGGAAAAATAATTTTTCGGAAGCACAAATCGAAATTGTTAATAAAAATAATCGTCGCGCTGACTACAATCGAATATTGGACGTTTACATGAATAAATGATGAAATTAAGTTTTTTTCTTATAATATCTTATCCCTTAGCATAAATATCTGCAATACACAATAAAAGCCAATGAAAATCTGTTTCGTAGTTTTAAAATTATAAACAAAACGTAACGGAAATAAAGTTTTTTGTCATTTAATATAAGTTCAGAATTTGGCCTCAATTAAATCCTCTACACTAAATTTGAAGTCTGATTTAGTCAGCTTATATTTACAATTGGATTTATGATTTTCATTATTTTTCATGGTTAAAATATTTTAATTATTAGGAAAACATTAAATCAAAAAAGGCACTTCTTACTGTAATTAAATATTTTCGTCATTACCATTTTAAAGTCGCGTACTTCAAATTTAAAGAAAGTGAAACCTTACAAGATCACTCATATCTACGTTTATCTGTACTTTTATTGGTTAATCGCAGTCGTGTTTCTTAGAAACGTTTGATGTAGAAACTTGAACTTTGAGATAGTAATAAGTAAATTAAAAAAATCTACTTATTAAAGTTTTAAAAACATTTATTTCAAAATTTTAGGTGTTGTAGTAACCGGCGATATGTTGCCGATTTTTTGTAGCGACATACATATTGTCAACCAGTGATAATATCTATAAAACCTTTGATTGTAACTGCACAAAAAAATGTAACTCGTGTAGGGTACAGCATAAGTCTTGTCGTACAGTAGCGAGTATAAGTACAGAACATAAACTGCTAGTTATTTTTATAAAAATATGATGAGGAAATAAAAAAAGAAATAGAGTAATGGAATTAAAAATTTTAGCATAGTCCGTTTAATTTATAAGGCGATTTTCATTAAAATGGGCCGCGAAAGTTGCAACCAGAAAAACATAGAAGTTTTAAGAGAAGCTATAAATGAAGGATTTATATACAAACAGTTTGAAGAGAATCCGAATATTATGAACACTATAATGGAAAATTTATGTCGGACCGTCTAAAAGTTAGGAAACTTCGTAACATCTCAATATCGCTCGAGTAAACTGACACGCATTGGAATGTCAGTTATTTTGAAAATCGGAAAGCACGATTTTGTAAATTTAGTTGTCAATAATTACAAATTTTCCAATGAATCATCCAAATCGCAATGCAAAATTTGAGAGTTTGATATTGAAAATAACCCGCTCTAAATAAAAAAATTACATTCAATTGGAAAAAATATATTCCTGCCACGTATTCGAAAAGCCGGTTTCGTAACTAATATCGCGGAATTGAATTTGGTCATTGGAATTGATATATAGAAATTTCTTTACCACGGTCGTCTGCATCAATACAATCATTGAAATCGCGTTGGCCACACCAACACGAATTTATATAAGAATATAGAATTCAAGTATTGGAATTAATTGCCTCACAGCAGTAGTTTCTGCCAAAAGTTTAGATTCTAAGAAAATTTGATCCCATATTCAGTGCATGATTTTATTATAAAAGGATAGTTGATTTCATGACTGATTCTGAATGAAGATGAAGTGTATGGAATTTGGTGATAATTATTTTGAGAAATAATTAATTTGTTGATCAACTTTCTGTTATTTTAGACCTCTCGGGTTTTGTCTTTTATTACACTTGCACGAATTTATTATGTATTACCGTATAATTTTGCAAGCCATGTGTTAAACATTTTCTTTATTAAGATAACATCATCTTATATGGCTGAAAATGGTCCAACATCACGTATCCAACACACCTCCCCTGATATCTCAACTGCCACGATGCATCCTCCAGAATAGACTTCAGAGGACACATATCAAGTCTAAATTTACAGTATTTTTGCCACTGGCCCATAATAAATTTACACGAATTTAGCCGATTAAAATGGAAGTTTTGGTCTCTATCGTCCTCGCCAAGGAAACGAGCCTTGAATGCAATATTAAACAAAAATAAATAATATTTAAAGCAAAATAATATTTAAAATGACTGGGACAATTTAGTTACCAAGCATTTTGAATTACATGAGCCATTTCAGTTATATTTCATAAAAAAATAACCTATTAAATACGAGAAAAACTGGCACTATGAAGGTTCTGTAGATATTTAGGCATATATGAGGGAGACCCGGATAAAGCGGAAACGTTAAGAGGAAATGGAAAAAAATAGAAATAAGCTAGCTAAGAACTTTCTTTTAATATCTTAAATTGCACATATAATTGCCCTTAAAAGCATAAAATCACAATTTAGGAAATTGTTTATATCAAAAATCAACTAAACATAAAACCATGCCAATTATCTGCTTTGCCCAACCCGCCCGGGCAAAACGGATTTGCCTCTCGAGCAAAGTGAATACACTTTTTAATAGTAGAAATTACCTCAGAAATAACTTTCTCGTCCTCCATACGCTGCACGTGCCGCCAGTGGGTAGTAAAATCCAATTAGAAAATCGCAGAAAAACTATAGCCATCATACGAGATGTTATAAATTTTGAAATATGCACAATATTTTTACGCTTGTAAAAGATACAGTAGGCAATATACACATTGTGAAATTTAATATTGTGAATAGTTTAATAAAAAAAAATACCCTTATTATATATATATATATATATATATATATATATATATATATATATATATATATATTGCGTTAATTTTGTAGAAATGTATTATCATTTAATTTTTATTCCAACTAAATGAGTATTATTTCTATTCCACTTAAATTCTAAACCACGACCTAGACTTCGTTGTATGACAACATCCTCAGGTGTGCCATTTGAAAAGAAGCCCACCTAAAGATGTTGTCATACAATGAAACGTATCGTGGTTAATAATTTAAATAAAGTGGAAGTAATACTACATAACATAGTTCTATTTATTTGTGAATAAAATTAAGTAAAAATACCCTTACTAAGTGTGTTCGGAAACCGAAACTCGGAAGATGAATTTTACTCATGCCTAATAGGTTTTTTAATCATTGTTAATTTTAAAATTAAGGTAATAGATAACATTTGCAAATGTTTACTTCAGTAAAGTCTTTCAGTAAGTGCCTCGGGCAAGAACTTCTAAGCCATACAAATTTTTGAGCACCATCACATTAGGGGCGCAGTTAAATATATTGTTAAACCAAAAATATTTGTTTTCTTGTTGAATGAGAATATAAGGCGGCTTTTAATATCCAAATATTACAGTAATCGCAAAGAATTGTTGACTACAATTAACTACTTTATATATAAAAATAAAATACTTTATATTAACGAGCAATTATTATAAGAGATATTGAAAATAAAACAATGCACTATATAACAAATAGAAACGCCAGGGGAATTCAGTAAGTTAAAGAAACCGAACGAAAGAATACGACCGAACGACCGACGAATTATTAGGCAAATTGTTAGCAGGGTTTTAGTTCTTAATTTTAAATTGAAGTTAATTATTTGCCCAATATAATACGCCCTACTTTTTCTTCCTTCTCCTACTACAAAAAAAAACTCTATTCTTTGCCAACTATTATTATTAAATATACCTCCATTCAAATAAAAAGATTGCATATTAAGAGAAAGTACGTTTTTTTTCTTTGTTTATTTATAAGAGATAAACTCTACAATTACTAAACCTATTCACAAAATTATTTCATTTCTCAAAAGATACATTATTCTAAATGGACAAAAGCTACAGCTTATTCTCAAAAGTGTTTTGTAATAAATATAAAGCAACATTTTTAACTCAAAAAATGAACCTTAAGGACGTACTCACAAAATCCCGCTGTTCGAGAACGGATATTTATTAACCGTGAAATCATTAATATATGCGTAGCGACGCAGCTTGTGATTAAAACGAAAATATGTATTTAATATTTGTTTGGTAACTAGTTTTATTTTATGTTGTATTATTAAAATTAAGTTATAAAACAATAACATATGTTGGTATTATTACCGTATTAATATTACTGTTTCCGCCATTGACCAGGCCAGCGAACTAGTATGCTGGTGATAAAATATAATAAAATAATTGCATTTCATTTTCTATATGCGGCTTTATCGAAGTAGTGTTGCTACTCGTAACTACTAATTAATGTCTACTATCATTTTGCCATTTAACACGCACTTTGGGTGGTCTATTTGGTTTCTGCCTGTAAGTTAAAATCATGGCTTAAAAACAAGAACGCTAAATATCACCTTTTACATGAAGAAAAATGTAAGTACAAAAGTTATTTTTTAATACTTTCAAGCGGCTAACGCGCGTGCTTCCGTCAGTCTTTCCAAAATGTCCGTAATTTAGAAGTAAACAACTTAAAATCTCCTCGATATAAATAATTGAGTAGAACAGCGATGATAAATGTGATAATTAAGGGTCCAGTTATTTTAGGGCCAACCTGTTATAAACTAACATTTCCTAGAATACAACTATATCCTTTTAATAAACCGTGACAAACTATCTCAATAAACCGACATTGTAGGGACGATAAATACGTTTGTTGCTTTCATTTGAGGTTACAACCTTAAAGCCACCCCTCAAATATCTTAAAAATAATACGGTATCGTTTCGAATGCTGGAAAATATCATTGTCCTTTAGTAAGGAGCCTTAAGCAATAAAACATATATCTTTGGATATCTCCATTTTTTATTCATAAGTACTGTTGAAAAAGTCACGAAGTTTTGAGCTAAATCTGGAAATAAAACAAAACAGCTAATGATTTATTTTCTAAATAGCTTTGCCCTGTTATTTGTAAGTTAATTGTAAGATTAGTGCACGTAATGGCACTTATTATAAAAATAATAAAAGAAAACTTTTTAAGTAAGTATAATTGACATTAAAGCGTGAAATTGCCATTTTTTCCTTTTTAATTGGTCAATTGTGATGAAACATAGCCTTTATGTTACCTTAGAACCAATAGAACTCACCAGTACAAACCTCATCAACATTCTTTTAGCTGCTCTTACATAGTGCGTGAACAAATAAACAGGCTTATACACGCAACGATACTTTTATGTTCTGTTACATTTGTCATGTTACCCTAAAGAATATTTTTGTAAATATCTTAGATGTACAGACATTCCAATTCTACAGTTTTATTCCCCTAACTAAAGTAATGCTAAAGTATGTTTGTTTATCATTTTTTAAAGTATGTTTGTTTATCGTCGCAACGACGCAGGGTATTGGCATGGTTTTTCACATAAAATTAGGAGGGGTGGTGGAATTATACAGTATATTTTCATCACAACGAAAGCGTTATTTAAAACTGAAAAAGTACACAAAATTAATAAGGAGGCAGCGTCACAATAGAGCAACGGGTCAACGTGATTTTTTGAATCGTTACACACGCAATATAAATTAGCAACAGAGTCCCAATCTGTAATATTATAAATGCAAAAGCATGTTGTTTGTCCTTTTTTTCACTTAATAACTGAATAACCATACAACAAGACTTTGTTTAAAAGTAGTTTTTTTCTAAAACAAGCCACTTTTTGTGCAATCTCATTCCAACAGCTATTATAATTCTAACTTATATTATAGATGCGAAAGTGTGTTTATTTGTCTTTCTTTCGCCTCGCAACGGAGCTACGGATCCACGTGATTTCTTCCACACATACTTGTGACATTGGCTACTTTAATCTGAGAAATCTCACCTTTACTAACATTGTAAACCTAATTAATATTATTAATGAAAAGTGTGTTTGTTCTTCCTTCATGCCACAACAAGCCGCGGATTGACATGGTTTTTTGCACAGAAATGGTGGACGGGCCGAGATAAGATACAAACTATTTTTTAATACGGGAAATTTCATTACTTTGGGAAAATTCTTATTTGAAACAAAAAAGTACACAATGGAAATAACGAAGCAAAGTCCCAATGGAGTCTTAGAGAGACGAGATTTTTAAAACGCTATGCGCGTAATGTAAGTTACCAACAGAAACCCTTCCTTTAATCCCTAATTTAGAGAGAAATGTTTAGAGAGAATTATTATAAAATTACAAATAAATCATTTCCTTTGGTTATTCTAGATGTTTTAATTTCACGCTATAACTTTTTGACCGTAACCATGTGAGAAAAGCTGCGGGTAAAGTTAGTATTTATAGATAAAACAGGTTCTTCTTTTAAACGTTTTTTATACAAACTTTGAATAAATATATGTTATTCTGGAATAATACTTAGAAATTTTTATAAAAAAAACTGTATCCGTTGCGTTTCATTCATTTTCACAAATTCGAAATTTAAAAGAAAAGTAAGAAACGAATTAATTTGATTATGAATTAACGCTAGAATGACCACGACAGAAAAACTTTAAAACTATAACATGTACACGTATTTACATAATATTCATATAAATCTGTTAAGCACCAGTAGAATTCGCGCTACGAGAATTACATGCACATTTAAGGGTACGTGGTTTTTTTTATTAAACTATGTACCAATGTTAATTTTTCATAACATAAATGTATTCGGTAGTTTCGTAAATGCTAAATATTCGTATACTTTTGGAATATTTTTTTCAAATTACAGTTTGAAATATTTACGTATGCCACCTAAGCAAATGATACCAAAAAGCTATATAACAATGAAAAAAATTAAGTCCTTTATTTATCTCCTCATTAATTTTTTTATTTGAAAGTAAATAAAAGTTATTAAAAAATATTTAGTTTAATAAAATGCTATACCAATTTAAAGCTTCTATGTTGCATGGTTCCTGAGATAATCAGTGTAATGTATTGTCAACTACAGGTTCATTGCCGTAAAAACACGGTTCTGTTTAGAAAATTATGACATCCAGAATCATCGCTTTAGTTTTCCTATTGCCTTTGTGAGGGCTTCTAAATGCCCCTTTCTCCATAAATTTGGTGGTTTCGTGGTTTCGGAATGAGGATGAATTATTGTCAGTATATATTTTTCAGAATATCTCTGAAAATATGATATGATATAAATATAAAATTACCTTTATACTTACTCCTTTCAAATGATAATCCACACTATATACGGAATTTAAAAAAATGCAAAAATGTACTTATCCCCCCGTACACATACACACACACACACACACACACACACACGCACGCGCACACACACACACACACACACACACACACACACGCACGCGCACACACACACACACACACACACACACACACACACACACATATATATATATATATATATATATATATATATATATGTATACAAATATATATAAGAATAGTCGATCCGGCTATTGCTAAGCCAATAGTGTAGAAATACATCGTACATATTCAGAGCGGCCAAACACAACCTTCGGGGCGTAGCTCAGCGCGGAACGCAGCTGTTGGTACAAAACATCTAGCATAACTTTTGTTAACTAAATGTTTTTCGTTCTCTGTTTTACTATTGTGTCAATCTAAATTATTTTTTCATCAAATTAAAGAAGAGGCGATGATCATTTTACTGATTTTTGCATTTCAAATTAAAGTACAATTGTTTGGAATGAATCCTCTAAACTTATTCCTTTTTAGGCATTTTGACGAGGAATGAGTTGCAAAAAGCCGATTTTCATGAGATAAATGTACAAAACCAATAAAAAGTAATTAACTTAAATTATATATACAGGTTTGATCTATTTCCCAAAATTATTATACTATATAATCCCAATGTTTATAGCGAATTTGGCATAAATGAAGGTTTTTCGTCAAAAATGGAATCACATCTTTAAATTTGTTATACAGTTATAGAATGAATTGAGTATATCAAGGAGCCTAAATTTTAAATAAGCAGCCATCATATCTTATATCATACTTTAATACACAGGCAATATATAGTAGACATTGAATATATTTGGTGTTAATTTTGTAGAAATTCTTTATTTAAATTTAAATAAAACTAGATGATGTAGTATTATTCCTACTTTCTTTACTTGCTTTACCACGACCTAGGTTTCGTTGTATTACATCTCCAGGTGGACTATTAACAAAGATATCTATATCTATAATAATCTTTGCTAATAGCCCACTTGAAGATGCTGTAATACAACGAAACCTAGGTCGTGGTAAAGAACTTAAAAAAAAGTAGAAATAATACTATTTCACGTAGTTTCATTTAATTGTAGATATAGTAGACAACTAAGTAAAAAAACCTAAAGACCTTTTATGGTTAACCAACTTTGTGATCCAGGGAAACTTTTTTGTTTCAGAAAAATGGAACATTTTCAAATATATCATTAAGTTACGTTTTGCGGTACTAGTTTGCATAAATCACTAAAATTGCAATATAAAGCCATGCATAGAATATAAAGTAAACGTTTTCAACAATAATTATTTTCAACAAAAATTATTTTTCAACGATTATTATTTTAGAGTGCCTACATTCAGAAATAACAAAACTTAGTTTTCACGTATGGAAATATATAACAAGAAAATTTGTTCCCTAACACAATGCTAAATTTAGAGTGAAATCGTTGTACAAGAAAGTAAAGTTTGAACAAATTCTATTTTTCTCAACGACCAATATTGCCAACTCCTACTTCTCGGAGGAAATTATTAAATTTAGTACTAACAACATACACGACTTTTGCGCTTTTGCTTTACTTTTTTCCATGCGACTGACCAGGGAACTAAAACTCTTAAACTAGAACCAGGAGACAAGACCTATCCAGCTGCGCTGTGTAGACGAGAGGCTAAGATGTTATATCTCCGAAATTGCTCACACACGCGTCGAAAGCTGTCTTCAAAACCTTAGATTCGAAAGAGCGGAGCATCAATATAAATGGCAAGTTTATCTCATATCTCAAATTCTCTGACGACATCGTAATCCATAAGATAAAAAAGTATTTAGCTCATACACATGGAAATGAAAAATAATTAGCCGCTAACTTTCGAGTCGTGTTACTGGAAATTGCACCCTTCAACCGAAGAGGAATGCAGTTATTTTGACGCTCTCATTTCTTAGTTCAAAGGAAAGTATAAAAGTTTGATAGTAGTTTCTGAGATATTTGTCATAAAATATCATCAAATGTCAGCCATCGCAAATTTGTAGCTCGTCGCGCTCACTCACTGACAGATCATCAAAACTTATGGGTTACTTCCGGAAGAATACGAAACCTGAAATTTGGGGCATACATATAGTTTAAGACACAAATAAATTAATAAACAAAAATATAAATCCTAAATGCGGAAATTTTTGGCTATAAACACAAATGAGGTTACCAATGTATTAACAAATTTTGTACATATGTAATACGTTCCAACGACACTATATATACTTTTGTTTTTAGAACGGGGATGGTTCTAGAAAATATTAAATAAATAAACTAAATATTTACTTATCTGTCATTGAAGATTCTCTCAGTATTTCTATGGTTATTTAAACTGGCTTTGCTTTTTCCACGTATAGGTAATTTATGTACAACAATCGTCTTATTCCATGCAACGCTTATAAATAGAATGTGGATTTAATTTTAAAAGCTAACGCTTTGGCTTTGCAAATCGGATTTGTTAATAACAATAATTGAAAAATTAATATTTTTAAGTGTAGTTCTTATGTCCTCGGGGTGTAATGTTAGCAGGGATTTTGAAGTTTTCGCATTTAGCCGACATAATGATGTTTTGCGCTAACGCATTTTGCAGAACGGTGTGAAAAAATATCCTGATGATGATAAAAAGTAATAATTAAATATAACCATAGCCTCATGCATGAAACTTTCGTGTTCGTGCACGAACTTCTTAATGTTAAGTTTGAGATTATTAGTAGAGCATATATGCATTAGACACGAGATTTTATATGTGTAGGATATGTTATAATTAAACATAAGGACTAGGAACATAGCCCCAACTATTCATTAATTATTGAATATATTTGGCATTAATTAAGTTTCTTTGCTAATATCCCACCTGAAGATGTTGTAATACAACGAAACCTAGGTCGTGGTAAAAACTTAAAGAAAGTAGAAATAATACTACATCACGTAGTTTCATTTAATTGTGTATTCGTTAATTGACATCGGGCCATCAATTTTCTCGCATGACCAAGTTTACATAGCATTCTCTAAATTAAAAAATGGATACCATCGGGCATCCATTTGTTTAATTTCTGTCTCATTATGAGTAAGGCGCCTAAATGAACTATCGGTCAATGAGAAACTAAACCTAGAGACAGAATTTGCCTTCTGTATCATTTAAAAAGCGTCATTAAAAGAAAATTAAGTGTGAATGCCTAAATTCTACCAGCTATTACCAAAATCTTATATACTGAAGAACTAGAGAAAATGAAATAAAAGCAAAAGGAAAACTCAAAATTTAGATAATGGATTAACATTACCAAATCCATATACACTCGATAAAAAGAAGAAAAATTTCATGAAAAATATTACTTTAACAGGGCCAAATACTTTTTTGAAAAAATAGGCATAAAAGATAGTGATGTAAAAGCAGCTAAATTCTTGTATGTTTTGCTAGAAACGTATAGAATTCGAGCGCTGTGTCTAGTTTTATTAAATATTTTATTTACCATAATATTAAACTCAACCGTGGTCAGTTCATATCTCTCTGTCTCTTCGTAATATGGTAAAATCTATAAAATCATTAGAATTTTCTCGCCGGTAACGCTGATTATTCAAACGGTGAAATTAGAAAACTATTGGCCGCAGCCAAATTCACTGCGATAGATATAATTTTAATTAAATATGGACACAAAACTCTGACTCAGTCATCTGTACTGTTCTAGAAAAGCTCTGCGAAAATTTGAATTTTTTACATCATTACTTTTATGGCTAGCTTTTGAAATATGAGCTTGCCAGTTTTAGCCATTATTTTTGTTTTAACAGTTTAACCACATGAGATAGAAATCTGAAAAAAAATAGGAAACGATAGACATCTGAAAAAAAGAAAAGGAAACATTTCATGCAAAATTATTTTGGGGCAACTAGCATTAATCAATTTAAAGTATGTAGGCACCCAACTATCATTCTTAGGCCTTCTAAAGATATACTGAGCAATATATTTACATAACAAAAAAATAATATTTGTAACAGTTTAAGAAAAATACTATTTCAGAGTATACAATTTTTAAACTTTATGTTTAACTAAGTGAGTACGAAACACGTAGTTTGATTTCGACGCACTAAAATAAATACTTATGACGCAACTAGCAAACCCGGCGAACTCCGTTTCGCCACCAGATGGCTTCGTTTTTTGTAACATTTCGTTTGGGGATTAAAAGATGAAGAATTTTTTTTTTTTTTTATATTTGAAAAGGAAAAATTTTATTTCATTTCACAACAGTAATGAATTCATTTCGATTACAAAAATGAAATGTAATTTAGTTGAACTTCTCTAAGTAAAAAATGAATGTGAATCCAAAGTAAATACTGAATCGAAGCGTTATACGTGTCCGCAAATTATCGGACAAAAATAATAATAATTTTTTATTGTATTCAAGGATGCGTTGAAGAAAATGGTTGGAATCGGGATCACTTCCATCGAACAATGGTTTCAGTGGCTGTGGTGGTGTAAGTAATGGATCCAGTTTTACTTTTCCATTTGCGCAGCACAATCCAGCCGTTTCTCTTTTGAACTTTAACGCATTGCAATATCGGCATACAGTCGTCATTGGTCCAATATCTAAATCGTCACCATCACTGTAGTTCGCAGTGGGATTATATTGGAATGCCAAGCGATTGTATGATGCCAATGATCTTCGTGTGCTCACGCGTTGTCTCAATCGGGCATTTTCTCTTATTATATTTTGTCTTTCTTCGCTTAAGTTCTGTGAATACACTTGTTGCTGGCTTGCATGGCTTGTGCGGCGGCCGATATTCGCACGTCGTCCTCTAGGCATTTTGAACTATGGACAGACTGGTGAATTTAACCTCAAATGCACGATCCACATAATTTACACAGTTCAACGTACCACCTTAAGGACAAATGCCTGCTGTTGAAATTGTCTAAAAATTTGCACAATACGCGTGATTGTTTTGATGGTTTCCAATTGAACAGTTAGGAAACGAATAACTTTAACCTCAATTTCACAATTTCACAGTGAACACAATACCGGTTTTAAGTTAGCGTTTGAAAGACCGTGCGCATATTAAATGTCACATGAAATTAACTGAGCAGAGTACAATGAGTAGCTGTCAAATAATGTATCACGCACCGGCGCCACCTACTTAAAATACTGGCGCCATCTGCTCCACAACCATGCAAAACCATATTGGTTTGTAGTACATGCTATGTATCAGAAATGGCGCTGTATGTGAAAATGATTTTCCATTTTTTCCTGCTTTTCTGTTGAAATTTTTCCTTAATTTTGTTTGCTATAAACCTCACGGAGCCCGAGACCTTTCCAACGAATGCAAAACCGTGGAAATCGGTTCGTGCGTTCTAGAGTTATAGAGTCAGGAAGGAAAACCCGACTTATTTTTATATTATAGATAGGGCATTTCAAATTTAAAATGTACTCAATATTACTTAACATTATAAGCACTCCTATCATAATGGAGGAAGCGCACGTCTCTCATATCCTGGAAATATTTTCTTTTTTATAATAGTTCCAACTTCAATATAAAATTAAAATAAACAATTTTCAAACTATTTTTATAATTGAACTTTATCCTGTTTATTTATTTACCTCACATAGTTAAAAGTTTCAACTCAGCTAACTTTAAATTCATATTTTATAGATTGTCCACCTTTTTTTATAATTCATACTATAACTTACCAAATCCTGCGAAACAGGCACGAGGCCTGCGGTAAACGACGTTGGTAATCGGTATTGTGTCACACTATTTTAAAATCGAGAAATGATAGATCGATCGATCGATTAAGTGAGCAAAATACACTAAATTCAATTGATATCACATAAGTATGTCACCAACACATTCGATCTCTGTATATATAAACACTAACGACATATGATATTTAGAATGGATGAATATTATATGAATGTGGTATGGAAATGAATATTACTTGCCGTATCCTAATGGACCTTTCGTATATTTTATACTCTCGGTTTCATTGATCTAAATATCAAGATAAGGCCAAAGGACCAAGAAGCAAATCTAAAATGACAACACCAATTTGTATACGCCATCTACCGCAATTAAACGAAACTACTTCGTCAGTCACATGACTGACTGTATGGGACCGTAGATGTAATGTCGTGGCGTTATCTTATTTTATTATTTTTTAACTAAATTTAAAAAAAATTGTTTTCAATTTGTACACAGGTATATTGATGTAACAACGCTTAAATAGCTTTGAAGGTATGTAAAGTAATGAAAAAAATTATTTTTTATAACAAAAGGCTATTACAACGGCAGTATACTATATATATATATATATATATATATATATATATATATATATATATATATATATATATATATATGTATACGTATATATATATATCAGTCATGGCTCAAAATTAAAATGACTAAATTATCTTAACTTCATTCCGTGCCAATCAGTTTTAATTTATTCCCTGTATATAATAATTTACCCTGTTCTCGTATTTTATATTATTTTAGTTTAAAATATTTATTTATTACTTTAATGCTAAATTGGAAATGTGCAAGATATATGTATAGAAAACGCGAATTTCCTACACTTCTGTTACAATAAAATTCAAAGGTTATACCGAATATTATTAAATTATCTTCAATTACCTTGTCCTTTCCTGTTTATTTACGTTTACAAAAAATCCCTTTCTATTTGTTCTTCCCTGCTTTAAAAATTAAAGACTTATTTGACACAACCAATTTAAATTAGTGTTATGGTGAGACATGGTCTACATGGAGTTGTTTGCAAATATTTCTAACTAGCTCTGCTTACACCTTCGTTCGCGTGGAATTCGGAACGAGGAAAGTTATTAGAATTGTTTCTTTTTATCTTATATATTAACTATTACATACCAAAATTATCAAAATTGCACAAATTAATACACAGACCGATAAAGATTGTAAAAAAATTTCTAGCTTCTATTATCATTCTATAAGCTGAATTAATTACACTTTTTAAAATATTTGCCATGTACAGAATTCGCTCAGTTACAATTGTATTATATGTATATAATTATTATTTGGTAACCATCCAAATAATAATTATACTATTAGATTTTTGATTACTATTTAGAAAATTTGTCGATTCTGTTTTCTAACGAAAAGCAGTGGTTTCGAAAATTAGTTATATTAACGCTCTTCGGGCGCGTGTTCATATACACATGCACGCAAATTTTCCACTGATAAGATGCTTAACAAACTGCAAAATGATTTTAATAACCTACACCATAGTAAATATTGATGTCAATAATCAAAAAACACAACGTATGTGTAAGTACGTGTGTCTTTCATGTATAGGCTTTATCAAAAAGTGTATGCGTTGGCTATATTTAATCACTAAATGACTCAAACCTATGAACATTATATCCTTACATTTCTAGTTTTAAGTTTATCGTTTAACATATATCAACCTTTTTTAAAGTCGAACTTTCATTTTAACCTTATTTTTACTATATAATCCGGCATTTATTATTATTATCAGGTTAAACGTACTCGCGAGAATCGAAATGTCAACTAAAATGACAAGCTGCTAATTTTGCCATATAGCACCGTTTCTAGTGTGACATTTTTCGATTGCTATGCGCCTGTCCTTACGAAGTAATATAAATCTATGCAAGGTTTAAATTAAACTTTAAATATTAATCCTTAAAATGGGTAAAGATTATCGTGTAGAAAAATATAAAAGTGTTATGTGATATTGAGGGTTAAATGTAAACGTGTTCGTTAATTTATATCGCAAGATTTTTTTGGGATTAATCTTAAAAAAGACCATTTTAAATTTTAAGTTTAATTGATGGGAAATGATTAACTTTTCGGAAACAAAATATTCTCTTTATTTTCATCATTTTTTCTATCATAATTACATTCTACATTATATTATTACGAAATAGTTCTTCGCGAAAAAAAAGAACGGAATAAAATGTAAATATAGATTTACTAGTACATTCGATATTGTTTTTTCAAAAGGCAAATAAGAGTTTCGCGACTTTAATATGCAGCAAGACGCCCGGTGTGCATGCAATGCACTACATTCGGCACCCGCATTAACAATTAAAAAAATTGGGACAAACTAATTTTTTTTCCAATATTGGAAAAAATAATTTGACAAATGACACTAACATAGGTCATATTTTATAGTTATTTAAAAACCCTTCAACCAGCTTGAAAGCGAGCGTAAGTTGCTATTGAGCATCCCTCGTGTGCGAAACTGCCACTTCGTGAGGAGTGGCGTAAGCAAGCAACACTGCATACCTCAAACGGTCGTATACGATATTTGAGATGTAAATTGTTTTTGTATTTTAATAGATTTTTATAATTATATAGCCGATATAATCCTTTGCACTCTACTTTGAAACTTCTAGTTTGTGTTCATTAGTTTTAGTTGCCTAGAAGTACTAGCTCTTTTATAAATGAATTCACTCTTAGTAAGTTTATATTATGTTAAAAACGAAAAAAAAGGAGTAAATACATATTCGTATGTATTCAGTATATATCGCTACTAAATAGCGGCAGCTCGACCACTTTTTCAATTAGTCATATATTATCCTACAAAACGTTATTTATTAAATCAGTCCTATAGTTTATAAAATAATGAAAGTTTAAATTACGAATAAATAGTAATTACGTGTAAATTAGCATCCTGTGTAAATAACGCCAATTGTTAGTTTAGCAACATATACATATACAACTTATTTTCAATTGTCAAATATCAACAAGAATTGTCTTTTATATTTTGGAAAAAAACCAAAATATAAAAGCATAGGTTGCGTTCTTAATTAACTTAACATTAAAAATTACATTTGTAATAACTAATAAACTAACGAAATAAAGTAATAAGATGTGGGCTTAATTCAATATACTTGCTTTCTTTCGTAATTTATTAATTTATGACATCCATATTTGTATACAAAAATTAGTTCATGCACGCGTACACGATAATTAAAATTGAAATTATTTTGTTGTAGAATGTATTTGTGTACTTACCTAAGCTCTATTCGGGTACCACCCAGCATATATCTTAAGAGTTTTACCAGTATTATTATTGCATTCAAATTAAAATAAAATCATGTCCGCTTCAGGCACTCGCTTGCACTGAAAAACGAAATATTCACTAATTCCCCTCACTCGAGAACGTATTAATAAAATTTAACAAAAACCACTGATAGGCATTATGAGTCCTGCCATTCTAAAAACAATAACTATATTTTTAAAAAGATTCAAAGGTTCTGATTGGTTTAAATGTACGTTTTCGGGTGTTGTCATATTCAATAATAAAAAACCATGGAGTTTTATTTTTAAAATATAATTAAAATTAGATTAAGGTTATTGCTAAGCAGCAAATAACAATTTATCTAAGTTATAAATGAAAGAAAAGTTTATTTTAACAATAAATTTGACTTAATAATCGATGATCTATTTCTTTTCATTTCATTTTTATTCTCATCTGTACCTGTTTTGTGATTAACATTTCTTGCCATATATTCACTAGACTTATGCATATTTCTTAAAAATACATATGAAAAATTTAATTTGGTAATTTTCATAACCTTTATAACTATTTGCCGGAGAGTATTTTTTTGAGATGAGAACAAATTATTTGTTTCTTTTAAATTCATTTTCGGTGTGTTCTTGTAATTCACATTTATGACGATTATACTTATATAAGATGACGATTTATTCTCCTATATCGAATTAACGCTTATTATGTTACGTATTCTATGTAAAACGCAGTTCAAAATAATGATTCTCTAACTAAGACTTTAATTTTTTGGACTTAGGAAACGATAAGAAATATTAATTTTGGACCATAAATGAATATTTTTTATCGTTTCCTGAGCTCCAAAGCAAAAAAAGAACTTATGCCGGTTATTTTGATTTTCAGCCTAAACTCACGCTCTAATGCTAAATAAAATTGGAGGTCTCTAAAGGTAGTGTCGGCAATTGTGCTCATACTTTCGCTCTAACGGAATAATGGCTATCATCGACACGAAATACATTCATGAATATCGTATTACTGGGAAATGAAATTTGGAGGGATACTGAAAGAAGAAATATAAATCATATCCAAAAACCAAAGAAAAATTTAATTGGATACGATACTGTGCTCTCTCATTGCAAATTTTAATCAATATCTAACCGAATAAAAATGGTCAATTCAAAACCAATTGACACACAAAATTACTGTCATTGCAGCAATTTTGTGTTATAAACTTTATGTAACGAAACATCGAGCTGACAATTTACATGCTATAAAAAACAAGATATATGTTTTGCATTGTTTTAGGGATACGTAAATAAATAAAGAGTTATTTGAGACATGGTATGTCTGAGGCTTCGTACACGCCTTGAGAGCAATTTTAAACTAGGGTCTGCTAAACTAAATTGGTGAATAAGATGAAAGAAATTTACCCGGATACCTGTATCCAAATGTTTTAAATTTATTCGATTATGATAATTTCTTTCCATGAAAAACTAAGCAAGTTCATTTTGTATAGCGATGTTTATTCCAGTGATGTGGGTCATCTGTACGGAGAGCGTTAAATATATCGGCCATGCCTGCGATTATCTTGAATTTGGGATCACTTGAGTTGTCCTAACACGTAAAGCGTATTTCTTAATTCTTTTAAACTGTAAATTTTAATGTGTTCATAATGTATTGCTAATTTTCAAGTTTCTTATTTTAACTAAGTACTCCCATAGTTTCATCACGTGTATCAGTTAACTATTATTAATAGAGGAGTAATGTGAAGGTATTCAATCGATAAATTTAAGTAAAACTGGGCTTAGTTAACACATTCTCAATAATGTCCAGTTAGATAAGTTTTCATAAAAATTACGATATTTATAAAAAGCTTACCTTTCTCTGCTCTGTCGTTCTTTGTTTTGAATACACTGTTGTTGGCGTATAACGGTTTATAAAATATACAAAAAAGTTAAGTAATTTAATACTTTAATTTTTTGTATCTTCCACTCGACATAGAAATATTTTGGCCAATATTTTCCATCTTTCAATAAATATAAAAATGAATTATATTTATGAAAAGATCGAAGACATCGAAACATAAATATACATATATTATTAAACAAGGAAATTTGTTGTGAAATTAACTCCAAATTAATATTTTTTCCAGCTTTAAGATAAAAATTACATATATTAAAATAGTTGATATTCAGTAGTTTAAATGAAATTGGCAACATGTCAACTATTTTTAAGTTCCACATATATTTACTTTAAAACTAAATCCAGTAACAACATCATTTGCAAGGTGAAATATTTTTTCATTGTTTCAGACGCTGTATAATACCAATTATTTTTAAATTATTCACTTTTGGAAATCTCTGCTTTGATATCATACAAAAATATTTTTGGTGTGAAACCAATGTCATATGGCCAAGTTATAAGATGCCTATATAATAAGTAAAAATTAAAACCGATCTTAAGTTACCCCTGATATAAATTATTTGAAAGCGAAAAACTGAAACTAGAAGCGAAAAAGGATTCTAATAAATCACAAATATATATCAGCTTTCCACGTGTCTATGTTAAAGCGACAGCTTTTGTTTATAAAAACATACATTCAGAAAACCGGCGAATTATTTACAAATACGCTCTATGATTTTATCGCAGTTATATCCTGCTTCTATTTTATACATGAAAGATATATTTTTCACGATTCAGTGTTATCTTAAAATCGCTTTCACGTAACAGTTTTCGGACCGCTCTTTATATCGCTTCGAGCTTTGGGTTCGAACATTTATATATGAAGATTCTCTCGAAATGGCTTGATAGAAGATTTAGTATAGAGCAATTTCAGTTGAATTTCAAATACCTTCCGGAATATTTGGTGAAGATAAAAAGATGTATACATTTTAATGTAAACCCAAAGCATTATTCCTATGAAATCACAAACACCAACGCCTCTATAATTTTAAACACACCACTAACAAGGTAAACTTAACAAATTGTTATTGTAGCTGACATTAATTTTATAACTTTTGTATGCATATATATATATATATATATATATATATATATATGTGTGTGTGTGTATGAATTTACGTATATGTGTTTGTGTGTGTGTATACCAGTGCGGTAAATGTGCTATGTCAATTAAGTACGAGTATTAAGAATATGAAAAAAATTTACACTTTTCTATTTTCAACACTGCCGCAAGGTCCCTAAATATTAATACTCGATTTTTTCAAAGTCGTGGTATGCGGGGACTGATATAATGAAGTTGTCAATGGTGAAATATTCTTAGGTTACCCCCACTATGTCGTTGTTTTTACAAATGGAATTTTACGCTGTGATAACAAAATATTGTAATATATGACTTACGAATCACATAACTCAAAATTCGTTTATTTCTATAATCGCGCGTCATAAATGTTATGATGGTAGAAATGTTGGATTTGATTGGTTCTTTATTGTTTTGTTAATATTTATAATGACATTGTAGTGAAGTGATTTGAAATGTCCTATATTCGATTATGGAAGGGAATTACTGCCAAACATTTAACCTGCATATGAAGACGTAATATTGTGTTATATTTGAATAAGTTGACACAGATAAAAGAAAAACTACTTTAAGAATTTTGTTAGCGAAAACGCCTTGAAGTAGCAGAAAAGGTGAAAATTCTATGGACCTTGGGTCAATATCCATTATTGGTGAACGTGGTGTAGTCAAGAAAATTTAAAAGTATAACTATAAGTACAGAAATATATTAAATCTTAATTTTTAAAAAGTTCTCAAAATTTTAATCAGAAGCGTTATCCCTTTTTGATATCGCATCAAAGTCAAGGACTGCTCTTGTGAAAAATATCTAAAACTTCCTGTGAAAAAAGAATTTTATTATGACTCGAAGCTTTACTATGATAATAAGAAAAAATTGAAAAAATTACAAATCTCGACATCTTATTTCTTTTCGAGCTGTGGAACGTGTTGTACCCTGTCTTACAAATACAAATGTTCTAAGTACCGATCAGTTGTATTTGTATGCAATGTGCCAAGTTATCAACTTTCTTTCTTGACTTTCATACTTCTTCATTACTTAGGAGAGATTTAAGAATATTGATTGATTCCGTAATAGAAAGAAACAGGTATTCTAAACACTTAGAAATTATTCTACTATCACTGCTGGCAGATAAGTCTACGTCTGTGAGAATCTTAGCTCTAACGAAAGTACTTAAACATAGAAACAATCAAAATATATTTAATCACATCCGTGCATACACTAATTTCTTAGATTAATATAAAAGTCACCTTGATAGAGTCTCCATTATTGAAACATATAAATACCGAAACAATTTTTCTGCCCATGGAAACACCAAAACTGACAGATAGTGAAATTCTTATGTAAATCCAAAGTTTTCTCTGTCATACGCAGATGAAGAAATGATTTAGTAAAAATTGTTACCGACAAATAAGAAGGTAGTTTCATTAAATTAATGCTGGAATCGCGTAAAATAATGCCTTCTTTTAATACAAAAAAATAACAAATACCCATGTGATTTCTTAAGATTATACCAAGGGACTAGTGAAGTTATTACATTTATTTTTTCACGAGAAGTTTTAAAATTTCATTTAAATGTACGGTTATTTTAATGGACAAAAACATTATCTAAATAGTTCAAGTTGTTGTTAAATATTTTAGTTATGATATATATGTGTGTGTATGTGTATATATATATATATATATATATATATATATATATATATATATATATATATACGGTGACCAGATGACTGCATTCGTTTCAAAAACGCTACGGAGTAAGTAGTTGAATGCAGTATACTAAACATTCGATATCATAAAATTTGTAGTAACGCTATATCTGAACGACAAATCCTCCTAAAATTTTTCGTACGGCAAAATGTCACATGTCACCTGAGAAAAACAGTCCTGGACGGAGTTCGCCAGAATTATATCAGACCACGGTCGTTTTAAAATATAAACGAAATAAGTGGAAATATTTTCTTTTGCATATATTTTCTTTCTGCAACCATATTTTCTTAAATAATTTTTTTTAAACTTTCGAATATTCTCTTCAAGCTGGTTATATAAATTACTTCAGGCGGAAACTAGATAACTGACACGATAGCAGTTATTTCAAGGCTACTATGGACTAGAGAGTTGAACAAAGTCACATAAGCTCATTGTCATGGAAATCATAGGAATATTGTATGAAAAATCTTACCATCCTGAAGCCCTTCTGACAAGTTTCCATGGTACGATTATTATATATTAAATGGTCGTCCATAATCATACCGTAATTTGTTTTCATTAAAATTTAGCTTATGGCTTATGTTGGATCAGATTAAGAATATTGTAATACTCCCAGTTAAGTAATTCAATATTATGAGAAAATTACAAAATAAAATCGAATCAATATTCATATATCACTGTTACAATGGCAATAGCTTTTCGTTTTAATAAATACAAAAATACATTATTGAAACACATACAGTAGAAGTTTTAAAATCACTTCATATATTATTGTTTAGGCATAACTTAAACCCAACAAAAAATTGCGGAATCCCAAAGTGTCCATTAAAGCTAATAGGAGCTGCGTATATTTACCATCTATTCACACATGAAACTTCTGAAAAAGCATTTCCCAGCTCTCTCAGTAACTTATTTATAATATAATCACAATATACACAGTCACAAACCTGCCATTCTTTATGCATTTTTCTTAATGCTCAATTTCTAGTTTTACATTAATTTAATTATAAAGCAATTACATTTATGTAAAAAGTGTAAAAGGACGGCAGTTAACTATTAATTATATTATCCCGTAAAAGTAAGTAAACCCCAGGAGATTTAAGCTAATGAAAGAAAACAGGTTACACTTAAATTTAAAACATTGACAAACTAGTCAATTTTGTAAAAATAGAGCCACATTTTATAGTATAATATGTAGGTAAAAGAAACATTTATCAAGTTGGACACTAAACTACTTTGGATAATAATCTGTGGGCAAATATCGAATACACTGGTCAACAATTTTTTTTGGCCAATGTAAGCAACATATCTCTATATTAGCACTTGTTTAGGGTTGACTAGTATGGAGTCTAAATAAGAATTCCGAGAATAGATATCAAATTATGCCTTATAAAAAAATTCTTAAAGGCTCTTCGATTACAAAGCTTTGAAAAGCTTAACTATTCAACGATTTTTTTCCGTAAATATCGGAAACTATGGTAAAATCGGTATTTTTATCTGACCAAAATTAAATAAAATAATGGCCAATGATGAATTTCCACAGCCCCTCAATCTTCACAAAAAGTAAGCTTGGGACAGCTTTAAGCTTATCACTCGTGGAAATAATAAAAATAGAAGGGAACATTACAAAAAGCTTATTGCAACTGCGTTGCATGGCTCAAAATGCAGAATTTAGTCCAATATGATAACCGGTGTCCAATATGATTAAAGTGCATATGCTTTCTTGGACTAATTTAAAGATAACATGAGTGCCTATTTAAAAGACCAAGATTAAAGTTTTTGTAAATATGTATTGCACTTTGGACTTTATTATCAGGGCCAATAAAATCCGAGTATGACGAGGAAATACATTTGAGGGCTAATATGACAATATACCTACAGAGAGAAAACGATCATTTCTGTATGTTCTGTTACGACAGTTATTGGATTCATTTTTATTTAAATAAAAATGATACAAATTCATAACAGAAATTTGTTTTTATTTTACATGTAATAAATATATGAAAATAACAAAAATGCAAATAGTTGCGAAACATTTTTTTTGGAAAAACTTTTTTTCGGTCTTTAATTACTGATATGAAAGAAATAAAGGTCAGATATGCAGAATCCAGACTCCAAATTCATATTAACCGGTGTTATTAATTTTCCACCGTCATAAATATGGGGTGGTCATAATGGTTTTACGCTGTATAACCTGCACATTACTTCTTCAGCTTGCCAGGCCTATAAGTTATGATCCTGCTTAGTTCCTCATTCTAAATCATATCTCGGTGACAAACACCGAGTTTTAGCTCTTTCCATGGCTGGATAACTTGGAGTTCTTTTAACGCAGCTAGCAGTAAGGGGTCAAGTCTTACTTTTCTGTGTTGTCACTGACTACTTTCTGGTAAACGTCTAAGAATTAACATCTTTTATCGACAAACAAAAACTGAAATAATAAAATGAAAGTAAATAAGAATATCTGCAATATTTCTAAATTTTTTTATTGACTCATTGTTTTAATAAATTTTTAATGATTTTTTGTACCCTATATTTCGCAATCGCAAACCATTCATGCGCGCATTTCTCAAAAACTTTGTGCCTGGTGGTCTGCAACCAGCAAAATCAGTTTAGTACTTCGAAGTCTGTTAATAAATTTAGCTATTATTTTGCACACATGAGAAAGGAAACAAGAATTGTCAAATTTAATACTTTTCTTTGTCTGATTTTGCTTATTTCGGATAGCGACTTACTTCCCAATAACTATGCTTCGGTCAAGTTTGCAACCGACTCGTCAAAAATGCGATGTCTCTTTCTGCAGGTAATTTTGGGCATGTATAAATATTTAGAAATAATATGTATGTAGGTACTTTATAATTTTTGGAGCTATACTCAGTAAAACAAAAATAAAAAATCAATTATTGGAGATATGATCACAATGCATATGTGTGTATATATATGTGTGTGTGTATATATATATATATATATATATATATATATATATGTGTGTGTGTGTGTATAAACAGTAAAGTCGGTGAATTCAAATTTGTAAAGCCTTATACTAAACCTATACAATGAGCATAATAAAATACTTGCTTTAATTTAAACGTAATTATCCTTTAAACACTTAGGACTATAGCAATAGTCCTATAAGATGAACACATTTATAAAAACAGCATTATATTAAAAAGTTTGCGATTCTACCATCAATTCGGTTTTTATGCTTTTTATTTAATATTTAACTCACGATGCGGAAAATACTTTTAACTAGCGACTTAAATACAATTGAGCAATAATGTTTAATTTAGTAAAATATAATTCTCCTCAGTAGCAAATTGAGAAAGAAGAGGAAAGAAAACAAATAACCTTTTAAGTATATTAAAAAAAAAAATTTTAACCATCACAACACTTTTCTCCGAAGACTCCGCGTAATAAGAGATAATGTTAAAAAATGTGAAACCGTATACATGTAAGCACACGTCCTGAGAGTGTGATAAGATAGTTGTGATAAATTGAGTATTTCACAATAAGAAATTAACTCATTACTTCTACCGGTCCGCATAATAATTCAGGAGCTCGACTCTATCTTGTTAACGAGTAATTAACTAGGCTAATCTGAAAGATAAATTGGATGCGAGCAGAATAGGCCAGCAGGTTTATCACTATTATTGAAGTAATAAGTAAATTTATAGTGGAAGTCATCATATAATAAGAAATGCTATTCTATATATAATAAGGATGCTGACCCTACTGACTACATTCGACCTTACAGATTATATGGCAGCTCATAATAATATAGCAAGTCATACCTGAATAAAATTGCAAAATTTTATTTGTGTAAATTTTCAACCTTGAGCAAACCTACACAAAAATGTTGAAATATATTATAATTTTTTATAGAAACTAAAAAGGTAAAACTCATATCGAAAGTTTACAAAAACGTTGAGTTGTTCTTTTATATATTTCCATTAATTTCAGGAAAAATGTTCTTCAAAAGTGTACGTTGTTTAAGAGTCTCTATCGCTTACTTTATTGTCATCTACAATGACTTACTTGAATTGTAGATATGGCCGAATATAAAGGCTCCTAAGCATGCTGTTAACACACACCATATCCATACATGATGCGTTTATGTGTTCGCGCTTGAGTGCGCGCGCATTTATATTTTGGTATATCAAGATTTTTTTAAATTTCTATTGAAAATGTACAACAAAAAAATCTGTAACATTTTTAAATTGTTGTCTTTATTACTTAGCAATAACTTAATTTAATTTAATGAAAAAAGATTTAATTTCTTGATTTTCTATCAAAATTACATTTATACGTTCCATCATCTTAAATAGAAAAAAATATTGAAGTAAAACGATAACTAAGGAAAAACATTGAATTGCAATCATAATGGCCATTTCTTACTGTGAAATAACACAAATATCACTGAATATTAAAATTCCAATAAAGGTTTTTTTTATAAATAACCGCGATGTAAATAACCATTTTGATGATTCAGCACGGTGCCCGGTGTGCAGGTAATAACGATTAACCCATTAGTATACATTAGGTCTAATCGTATAAATTTTATTGATTTCAATTTTCTTTTTTCGTTCTTACAAAGCTCTAAAATTCAGTTTGTTTTCAGTTGCCTTCGCTATTAACATTTATTAACTCTTTCTAAAGGTCGTAAGCCCTTTTTGAGCATATCTTGTATTTTCAACTGTTTTATGTCCTATGGAGGATTTCAGGAATATAATGTATTAGTGCTATTAACGGCATAAATTGAGTTCTTATTATTGTTTAAAATTTTTATTTATTTGCCCCTTCAAGAATTTCTTAATATTGTTACATATCGATTGTTTGTTAAAATATTTGAATGAAACTACGTGATGTAGTATTATTTCTACTTTCTTTAATTTCTTTACCACGACCTAGGTTTCGTTGTATTACAACATCTTCAGGTGGGCTATTAGCAAAGATCTTTCAATCTTTGCTAATAGCCCACCTGAAGATGTAATACAACGAAACCTAGGTCGTGGTAAAGAAATTAAAGAAAGTAGAAATAATACTACATCACATAGTTTCATTTAATTGTGAACAATGAATTTCTACAAAATTAACGCCAAATATATTCAATATTTAAAATATTTGATCTGCAAATTGTAACATAAATAAATAAGTTCTGTTATAAAATATATTAGAAAAATTACGTTAGTTTATTGTTATTGTACCATAAAGCAAAGTTTATGTAGATTTAAAGTATTTAATCATAATTAAACATACGGCAGCATCTAATGCTGCTGTATAAGCTGCTGTATGTTTAATTATGACTAAATACTCTTAAATCAATATCCAATGCTGAAAAATAATATAAAATTACACAAATACACATAATTCTACTCTAGTTTTATGTTGACGCAAGCTCTCGATCAAAATTCAGCATCGCTTCATCATCGCGAATGCATTATTGTACTCACTGCGATTGAACGAAATATGATTCAAGTTTTACGTATCGGAACCGCAAGAACACGTCAGACTATCACTCAAGGCAAACCCATACAACCTTATGTGCAAGACGCCATGTCCCATGAATTTTAAAGAAATATAATAACCGAGTAGTTTCCATCTTGGGATCACGGAGATCCACATGAATTATAAATAAGCAGTTATGATCTCCTAAATAGGTTTTTTTCTAACTCAAAGGGGTTTCAACATGTTCATTAGACCGGCATTGAAATACCTTTCTCAAGTCAGAATAAAGTTAGCCGCCTGTTCTGCGATTGCGAGCTGCCTCTATACATACGAGTATATATATATATATATATATATATATATATATATATATATATATATAAGATATATATATATATATATAAGATATATATATATATATAATATATATTTATCTCTTCTTTTTCCGTGCCTCTTCCCTTTATTTGGGGTCGGCCCTCCTCATATTTCGGCACCAAGTTAGACGATCTTGGGTTGTCCCTACAACTAAGTTTGCCCGCGCCAGATCTTTGGGTTGCCCACCACTTGGCCTGTGGTCTCCCTCTACCCTTTTTTTTGTCCGGCATAGCCAGGGCTGTTTTTACGGCGTTATATTCGTCGCGTCTCATCACATGCCCGTACTATCGCAAACGACTTTCCACCATCTTTTCTACTATGGGTGCGACCTTGAAGGATCCTCTAATGTACTCGTTACGTACTTTATCAAGTCTTGTGACTCCCGCTGCCAATCGTAGCTTTTTCATTTCGTTTGTGCGTATTTTTTGTTCATGCTGTTTTAAACGGCCCAACATTCTGCACCGTACATCATAGCTGGTCTTACTACTCTTTTGTACATTTTACCTTTTAGTTGTATTGGCATCTTTGGGTCGCAGAGTACACCAGAGAGCATTCTCTATTTTTGCCAGGCAGCATTTACCCTATGGGTAACGTCCGCGTGCACACTAGCATCCGCACTCAACATTGACCCAAGATATTTAAATTTGTTTACCTTCGGTAATGATTCTCCGTCGATGTTTATTGAAGCGTTAGACAATGGTTGGTCTAAAATTTGCAATGTATATATTATATATATATATATATATATATATATATATATATATATATATACATATATACATATATATATATATATATATATATATATATATATATATATACATACATACATGTATATCACAATTGAAATAATTAAAACGTGTCGGAGATGTTCGGGAAAACACCGAGACCGTGCTTATCTGGGCGCACGTCTATACAGAACAAAGCGACAGACATCGTATCTGAAATGGAAACTCCGTATCGAAAATGTACATACAACGAAACCTATGTCGTGGTGAAGAAAATAGAAATAATACTACATCACGTAGTTTCATTCAAATATTTTAACAAACAATAGATATGTAAAGACCCCGGTGAATGAGACATCTTTGCCAATAATCGCGCTGCTGTCACCCGCTCGAGTAACTTCCCGAGAGTTGGAACACA
The DNA here is from genome assembly GCA_039881145.1 of Druceiella hillmani. NCBI lineage: Eukaryota > Metazoa > Arthropoda > Insecta > Lepidoptera > Hepialidae > Druceiella > Druceiella hillmani. Next base: position 9,638,369 of record JAYKKI010000087.1, read on the forward strand.
TACTGTTGTCAAATATACTATTGTAATCTAATTAATGACTTCTTTAATAAATTATAAGTAATTATCTTCAACAAAATTTTTTTTTATATTATGTTACACCATGTGTCATCTTCAATAATAATTAGAAATTAAAAATTTGAGTCAAAAATTGGTAAAGTTTATCCCCTAACTTTAGTGACATGGCTGTGGCCTTTTAAAAAATAGTGAGAAATCTGCCAAACTGTTCATTTTTCAATGTTGTCTGCACTCGACTAGGATTACTGAAAGTTAAATTAGCCATCGGTTCGTCGGCGTTCTTCAAAAGTGCAATTCATCAAATACTGAAAAATGGTAACTTATGAAAATCTATAACTTTTCTGGAAAAATAGTTAATCGAAGCCTATCTCATTTTTTTAAAAGTATGGGTTTAAAACCTACACAGAAAAAAATTGTGCTCTCTCATGTAAGCGAATGCGAAAATTCGATTTTACATTATTCAATTTTAGTATGAAAATTAATTCCGTAATAACGTCACAACATAAACTTTCTTTAGAAGCTTTTTTATTTTTAAAAATATGTTCTATAAACCATAAGACTATTGAAAATATATCTTTATGTGAATATTATTCTTTAGGAAAAAAGATATCTTTCTTATTCCTAAAAATTTTCTTTCGGATGATATTCATGAAAACACATTATCATGGTGGCTTACATTTTGAAATGTTTAAGAAGAATTTTAAAATAAAATGTGATCGCTGGTATCTTATTTATGGGAATAAGAGAAGTTTACGGAACAAAATAATTTCTTTTTCTTGAATTTTTCTTAAGTGTGAACCAATTTAATACCGAGATAATCATAGTTGTTAATTAACTATTAACAATTATTAAAACCAAAATATTATTTAGAGTAATTCTTATTTCTTAACACGTCTCAAATATCGAATTGTTAGTTAAAGAAAGGAAAATATTTTATAACTGTTCAAATGGTCATAATTTTAAAAAACATTTTGTCATATGGTGTTTCTGAATGTGATGAATAAAATTACTTCCTCCTTTAAAGATAAAGGAACCACGGATATCATTGACAACAATCTTAACCAAAGTCTCATTCTAAACCAAATTTATATAAATCTCATGGACGAATTGATAGCTGGCGAAAGATGATGAAGCTAAATTAACAGGTTAAAAGCGCTACCGAAAATAAGGCAGTAAATATGCGTAATGGGTGAGACTTCCGTATTACAAGTTCTCCGTCCAATAAGTGATTATGAAGACTTCACGATCATTAATGATTAAGAAATATACTTGAAAATTTGTTTGTAACTCGCATTTGTTTTACTCGTGACGAGAATAAAATTAGTTATGAACTCTTCTCGAGTGAAATGAATTTAATTAAGCAATGATTAATCGATAAACTTATTGATGGAATGTTTTTTTTTGAGAACTTAGATCTCAAGTAGTATTAATTCCTAAATATTTGTTAATGTGTCGTGGTTTTTTACACTTACTCATCTCAACTAAAATAATTCATGAATGATAACATTCATTGACTGATGTTAAAAATACGAAAAAATATTTGATACTTTTTTATTTTTATTTTATATAAAGGGAGAAAAGAAACGCAACATATATATACAAACACACACACACATATATATATATATATATATATATATATATATATATATATATATATATTTGTATATGTAAACACCTACAATATCAAATGATAAATTAACAGATGCCAAATTTATCCACCGTAAAGCTATTGACTCTTCCCGTAATATGAAAATCTAGAGTTTTAAGATTTATTCTTATAGGATACTAGGATATTAAAGCGAAACTCAAAATGTTAAATACTGTAATGATCTTAAAAAATGCAAAACACTTTGTTGCAATATTTATTATTACTTTACAAAATATAACAAGTAAAGACTTAAACCATTGGCAAATAATTTTTCACTAATGTTAAGACAATTGCAGCAAAGAATAACAGGCAGAACATGCTGGGAAACAATAGCAAGAACATCGCGCCAAAAGTACTTGATTACATGATTGAATCTTAGTTATCATGTAATCAAGTACTATTCTAAATTTACGTGTTGTATTTTACTAAACTGATATCGTAAAGGAAAAAACTTAAACTTGCTTACGAAAAAATAAAGTGAGAAGTAAGTATTGTTTTCATTTTACTTCAAAATATTTTATACTAAATTTTGAAATTGTAGGCTTAGTTTTGAGATATCTACTATATACGAATGGCCTAAATGTATTAAGATAAGTTTTCCAAGTTACTGGAAAATACCATTTGATTATCTTAAACAGAACATCGTCCGTCTTTTCATGGGCGGTATTCAGTTTTATTAATATTCACTTGGTTCTTGACATCTGTGTTTAAGAAGCTGACAAGCAGAAGATTTGAAATACCACCAGTTTTATTTAGGCCTTCGTATTTCTTATATATCGGTCGTATCCGAGCAAAAAAATTGTCGATGACTGAAACTCATATTTATGTTTCTTCTTTTATGAAAGTGAAAACTTCTTTAGGCGTACCTGCGCACTTTTCACACCGGACAGTGAACGAAACTGAGCCGTCAGGTTTGGATCGGTGAGGCTGAATCAGGTAAACTCGGCTCCTTCATCGTTTGGCCTAGCGAATTCATTGTCTTCAATTGGCAACACCGTAACACTTGTATGATTTATTTAGTATAAATGTATTTGAAAAAGTAAAGAAAGTAGTTTTACACTATTAAAAAAAAACGTGGGTTGTCAATCTATTAACCTTTTTTTGTATTAAAATAAAGCTCATACAACAAAAGCATATTAAAGAAAATAATTAATGAAGTTGTGATATGGAAAGTAATATAACCTTATTAAATTTTGCTTGGCAATTACGAACTTCATTATGATAATATAACAATTTAAGTTTTATGCAGTACGAAATTACAAATATTACAACATAATTTTTCGCATCGAAATTCACTGCACTGTAATAATTCATGTCCTGCAATTTGAACCTGCAAGAACGCGCTGCACTATCTCTACATCGTTACTTGGTCTCGCGCATTAATTCTAAATCCGACCTTCACCACAGTCTGTTTCTTCACCAGTCAGCCCTTAAAGAGGAGTACCTCAGACTTTCAGGGGTCAATGCTAAGCTTATTCGTTCAACCCGGGTGAGTCCGTTTTCAGGTACAACTGTCTTTTCCAATCATCTCTGATACTAAATTCTCAACTTCTGAACGTTTATTTAACTAAAATAGATACATACGCGACAATAAGCTTACTAAATATATAAATACATTGAAGGATAAAAGTATTATTCTTGCAAAACAAGACTTCATTTTGTGTACGCCCACTTAGGTATAGATATGTTAAAATAATTTAAATTACTGTTTTTTTGCTTTATGCGTGTTGTTTTATTTATATTTAGTATTTTATTTTAGAGCCACAGCTATCCTTTGAATCATCATAATGTTCTCAGATAGCTCTGAAAAATTTATAATTGAGTAAACTATTTGATACGACAATACTAAGAGTGAAGGGGAGTTTCGTTAAATAAAATACTTCTACATTCCAGCAAAATTGCCATAAGCAGATGTTTTTGATATTTGCAGGTGTAAAGAATTCCTAAATAAATTCTTTACTTATTCATATTTGATTGTTACTTTTCAAGAAAATCCAAAGAATTTATTTCGATAGGAGAGAAAGTTTTTGTGGTAATGGAATAAACCCATGGTATTTTGGAGTTAACAAAGAATTCCGTCTTAGATAGCATTTGAAACCACGCAGCTAAACTCGACGCTAAGATAATTGTGGGTATTGTGAATTATAAATATTAGACGTAGTTGTAAATATAACCATACCCATCGTGGGTATAGTTTAGAAGTATTCAAAGTATGGAAAGTAAAAATGTACTCATGAAAATTTACACAAAGCAGATCTAAGGGCAAACAATGCCAACAGTTTCCATCCCACAGTCGATTAAAAATAATATAAAATAAAATTTATAAGAGAGTATAAACCAAATTTCCAATTTGAAATGTTTTCTTTATTGTTTTTTAAGTCATTTAATGTTAGTTTATAGCAATATATAATATATTTGGTGTGTTTGTTGAATTGAAATAATTCATAAATTAATAAAACGTGTAATTTCAAAACCTTTATTTTTACACTTTTTCTGAGATATTGCAAGTTTTTAAAGTATTTTAAATATGTAATGGCGTTATTTTTTTCAACCAAAATTGTACAAAGGGCTTTAGATTGTTATGAAAGTAATTATATCACTTCACCATCTCGCATTGCATTTGGTTAAAGTGACCTCTTCAGTTAGTATCTTTCAATTTCGTATTCTGCTGACAGAACCTGAGATGGCTCACCAAAAATTTAAGGATAACATAATTTTTGTTAAGATAAGTGATTATTTTAAGTACCGACGTTTAATTTTAATTATCCTCATATATTTTATGTACGTTAAATTTATGTTTAATTTTAATTTAAACCTGGTTTTGTAATAAAAAAATTGCATTATTTTGTAAAAAAAAACCTTTACCAAAATCTTTACCAAATTACTGAGTTACGCATTATTTTATCGGAAGGGATTGAAGGCCGGTTGCCACCTTTTGAGCCTTCGTATATTAACGAACTGATCAGATATAGATTCAACTTATATGCGGATAGATTCAATGAAAAGTTACTTCAAAATATTCATAGGAATAGATTTACAAAAAAATATTACTTGCATCACATTAGTAAAAACATTTTACTACAAAATTACAATAGATATATTTAAACTAATTTATAAATAAAATATGGCTTCTATTCTTAATTTTACGCATCGAAACTCATTCACATATAACACGAACTTTTAATAAGAAGAAACGAAATAATAAACATTTTGAGTAAGTGGATTGACTCAAAGTGGAATTGCTGACAGATATTTTTGGAAAACTTGAATTTATGTTCTCTAATAACCTATTTTTCCACTTTATAAAGTTTGTTTGCAGTTATAAATACCTAGAAATAAAAAAGTAACATTATTATCATGTATAGAGAGCTACTATGGATACGGTTAGTTGAGAGCAAGGAAATGTAATTTCGTTTTCCTATCACGTAACCCATTTCGATCATATAAATGGTGATTTGATCATATGAATGGTGATTTCCAGTGCTAGAATTCCCATGATTTGCACAAAGTGGCATTGTAAATAGAGAAGGAATTTTCATAAATTACGAATATTATTTAAAAATAAGTAGCGAACGTGGGTTTCGAAATAGATCACATATATTTTGAGTTTTTCCAAAGGATACCGACAAGAGTCATATGTTAGAAAGATGAATAAAAATAACCTTAATAGTTTTATTTAAATCGTTATCGGGACAAACGAGAAATCTTATATTTTTTTGCAAAAGTCGCATTATTTTTCATGATAGTTTCTAAATGTTATTTCCACCGAATTCTTTGAAAGAATTGGAATTCTTCCGAAAGATTGAACAAAGGGTACATTATATCCTCTGTATATATGTATATAAATGTACTTATCCATAAATTCGTAAGCCTAAAAGGACTGTCACAAAAATTCACGCAAAAATAGTAAAGACCAAAAAAGCATTATTTTTTAGCAATACACAACAAATGTCAACCGTTTAATTTATTTTCTTTAGGCTTTTAAAAAAAATATTTATGTTGTTCATTTCTTATGATTGTTTCTAAAAAAAGTATTACATGCTGCGTTAGATTTGTATAGTTACTGTTTATTCTTATTAACAATTGTTAACACATATTGAATATATTTGGCGTTAATTTTGTAGAAATTCATTATTCACAATTAAATGAAACTACGTGATGTAGTATTATTTCTACTTTCTTTAATAGATAAGATACAAATAAAATTAAAATAGATAAGAATTTTTGTGCAAGTTTTAAGTATATTTCTTTCTCTCTTCATGTTGCAAAGGCATCCACGGTGCTTCGCCATGGTCGGTCCTCTGCATCACGAATTGGTTCATTCCAGGTTTTACCGATGCTCTTCAATACCTCCAGCAGAATCAGCTGCCGATCGCTTCGGATACCTATGTTTCCTTTTCCTGTGAGATTTCCATTTCAAAGCCTCTTTTGAAATTTATGGCTATATACGGGATATGGTAACAGGGATCATAAATGTCTTATGCCTATGATCAATCCAGTCTACTTTGGGGCTTTTTATTTGGTGCTCATTTGAAATATCCTTCCATCGTTGCCGCAATAACTATAATAATTATGTTCAACTAAGTGTAAAGTAAAAAGATAGTAAGCCAGTTTAGTTTTGGGGACAATTTTACAAATTAAATGTTTCACTTAATATTTTGAATACGTGTTCATTTTTTAAAAGTACTGTACATATTACCAAAAGCTATAAGTAACTCCCTACCCTCGATTGTTCCAGTCTATCAGTTAAAATAATACTGGAAAGTATTAGAATTTTCGGATATACCTAGAAATGAAATAAGCGCTCAATTAAAAAATAGTACTTAACTTTCTTTTACCTACAAAATTGTTGTGAATATTTCAAGACGAACTGAAACTCTTTTATCTGCAGTCCTTCAAATGTTTTCGTCTCAAAAATATGACATTTGATACGTAAGACAAATGTAAGAGTACACTCAATATTTATGGAAATCGTTTTATTTCATTTAAAAGAGAATTAATATCATAAGATTCGTATTGTTCTCCTTCACTTTTACAGTCTGTTATTTTTTAATAAATAAATAAATTCAATTTAACCAATTTTTATTTACGTGGAAGTCATAATTACAGCAACAAACCCAAAACATCCCTTAATTCAAAAATATCAACAAAACTTTTAATGAAAGTTTTCTCTTTGAATAATCGAAAAACTTATTTGACAAGCACCTACAAATTTTTAGCATAAAAAGAAAATAATTTAAATGACTTTCTCCGGAAAATAATTTAAATTCTTCCTTGACTACCATTAACAATTCCAAATACCTGCTAACATCTCTTTGAAAAGAAATGTTTTCCGTCGTGTGTCCTTCTAATCCTTAATAATATTCTATTGGTATTAGTCCTAGTTTGAAAAGCAAAGTAATATTCTTTAAATTAGTTTATCGATTATTTGTTACTTACTTGCATAGTACAGCCAGAATTCACAATTTGAAGTGGTATTCAATTTCACTCATGATAGGAGTGTTTATTTTTTGGATTATTTTCAATATAAAGGCAAAAATATTTTTAATAACATCACTCTAGAAAATTGGAGGTACCTGGTATCCGTCAATATATGGAGTGATTGCTTACAGATTGTTGACTGTGCTGGCATCGTCCAGAGATCAAATTTTAAAATTCCAATAATATTTAAATAACGATAAATCGGACGAAATTTTCGACATCTAAAGCCTTCAATAAAATGAGTCAGTGAACAAATCACACTAATAAAAATGTGACACAGTCGCAATTTAACATTAAGTCAACCAAGTGATCAATATGATTCAACGATTTCGCAGCAAAAATAGTAAAGTTATAACTGGATAATATTACTTCTAGAATCTGATCTGTCAAAAAATGCAACCGTAACAACATTAACCTCCGAAAGTTACCTTTCAAATTATAACTAAAAACAGTAGATACATTCTACGAACCAATACAAATAGCCTGCAATTCAACCAATTTTACTCCAACTAGTTTTCTGGTGGCATGTTTTAAGGGCGGATCGAATTTTCTATTACTAATAAAAATATACAACTAATAAATAGACTAATAAAAATATTCCGTAGTTAACAGAATTTTCCCTTCAGATTTAATAAATGTTTGAAAAGACACATATGCACATATGCATATATATATATATATATATATATATATATATATATAAACAATACATTTTTAACCATTCTGTTATTCTGGAAGTCTATTAAATGTAATAAATCAATTACATATTCAGAAGTAGTAACTTTTCTAGTGAGTTTTAATGTAATACAATACTTTATTCAAGTGTCAAAAGTAATCTGACATAACCCAACCCAAAATGACCCAAAGTATAAATAATAAAACTGTAAAATTTGCGCGTCCGTACATTAAAAATATTTACGAAAGAATTATTAAGGGTTACATAATAAAAGTAATAGATCACAAAAATATTTTTTGTTAAATTTTGTCTTTTGTTCTATTTGTGTGTCTAACCCCATCACGTAAAAATTACTGACCCAATTCAGATAATATTTTTGAAAACATTATAATGAATTCAATATATTAAAAAATTAATTTACATTGTATTCATACAGCAATATTCATACAAAGAGTAGAATTGGCACTACGAGTATTCCGTTTAGATTTTGGTACTTACAATATACACTTATAGATGCCTTTGGTGACAAATCTATCAAACTATTTACGATTTAATTTTTAAAAACGCAGACTATTGTCTGGAGTGCTCTTCACAGGTAATTATGGTGCTTATTTCATAAGTTATATGATCTAGGATAATCGCTGTCATTTTCTGTTATTTATTCTACATTGGTGTTTTTGTAGTAGGATTTTACTAACGTCACTTTCCATGATTTTTAATTCAGTATTTTCGGAAATAAACGAGAGGGAAATGTTTTATTTTTGCATTATTTTAGAGTATGTTTCTCAACCTGTAATTTAAAGTTATGATAACAATATCCCTCATAATAACCCCTTTCAAACGGACTCCCACATTTTATATAAAATGAAAAGAAAATATTTTCAATTTCTTAATTATTACATAAACATCAAAAAGTAGTTCCAATTTATGTCGGTCAATAACATGTATGCTAAATTTGAAGTTTTCGAGAAAACCTACTGTGGCAGATGGATTATTGACTATTAAAGAGAGGCGGAGAAAATCGGCTGTGACAAAGTACGTAAGTAATCATATCAAACCCTAAAAACTGAAGACAGTAGAAGTAACACGATCGATGTACAAACGTTACCTATTTTTACGATTCAATGTACATCATGTAACATATTTGGCATTAATTGTGTAAAAATTTATTATCACTTAATTTTTATTCACAACTAAATGAAACTACGTAATATAGCATAATTTCTACTTTATTTAAACCACGACCTAGGTTTCTTTGTATGGCAACATCTTCAGGTCGGCAATTTGTAAAGATTTTTAAAGATCTTTACAAATTGCCCACCTGAATATGTTCTCATGCAACTAAACCTAGGTCGTGGTTAAGAATTTAAAGAAAGTAGAAATAATACTAGATCATGTAGTTTCATTTAGTTGTGAATAAAAATTAAGTGCGAACTCTTTATTAAAATATAACTCATCGGATGAATCCCGTGAGCATGAGAAAGTTTCGAACATATCAGAAGCATCAGTAAGGACTTAGCTTTCTCTTATAACGTATCTCAGCTCGACCTTCATCCACAGCGTTGCGATCGTGACTAATAACGGTTGCTTCGACCCGAGCGTCCATGCACATATGCGGATTTGTTTCGAAACGGCAAACAATCGAACCGCGCGGTCTTGAAATAATAATAATTATAGTCACCAATCTTCTCACGTCAACACGAAAGGATATGTACGACAGAAGACCAAACTGTGGTCCGGCCGAACAAAATTAGATCGTCTGTTGACTATATTACGTACCTAAAATTTTTCGATGATATATCTATTCGACATAGCTTACTTTTTTCCTAGATTTGTACAATACATGATTAATATAACAATATTTGTAATTTCATTACTTTGATAGTTTTTACGTAATTTATTGTTTATAGATATAACAAAATTGTTGAATTGGATGTAAAAGGAGATCGGCGAAAACAGGCGCTATAGAAGTAGAAAGTAATTTAAAAAGAAGGTGATGATATTTTTGATATTGTAAACCGTTTACGCACCATCCACAAAAGAAAAAAAACACAGAAGGATAGACTAAGCGGCATATCTATCTCTCTTTCTCTTATAGCGACGTTTCTCTCTGCCGGTCGTGCCAGATGGATGGCGCATAAAGTGCTTTACATTTTAAAACCGAACCTTCCTTAATTTGTATCACTGATCATTTATCAAAAAAAATTTATTAATTTAATACCTATTAATTATAAAGGCATGAACGATATTTTCTAACAAAGAATATTTTAGATAATTACTGATATTGCTCTGACTTAATTGCCTTATGTAGTAGTTCCCAAAGTAGCCCGCTCTTAGACTCACCTAAAAAAATTAATAGTTGACAACTTACCGTGCCCAAACTTGCGTTATTTTACTGCTGCAACATTTTGTTGTTTATGTATATCTTAAATATGTGAATGATTTTTTATTGAAGAAAAACAAGTAATTATAATATAATTTTTTATTTACTCGACATAACGAAATATCATTCAACGAGAAGATGTACTTGTTTTCTATTTCTTGCCATTACAGCTTTAGCATCGTCTTCGATTTTATTCACTTTTAATCGGAATGAATTCGGCACGTCCAATTTATTTCTGTATTTAGTTTTAATATGAAAATTCTACTTCGCATAAGTATAATGTAGTGAAGGAGAGAAGGACTTTCATTGCTTCATCAGACAGACAGGGATAGGTGTCAGCAACTAAAAGCCAGAATTTGGATAGTTGCTTGCGATTAAATTTATATTCCTGCGACTTGTCTTCTGACAAATCAATAAGTTCTTCACATGCTTTTGTTGACAGTTCAGTTGGTATATTGTCTTTAAATGGGTCACAAACTCCAGGTCACCATGTTGAAGTTTTTCATCTGTTCTCTGAAGTATGTCTCAAACTTATTTTTAATTCAGTTAAGTGTGTCGAAATAGCAGACACTATGTTGCTATCTGGCTGCACTTCATTCTCTATAAAACAATCATACTTGCTTTCCTTGATACATTCCTTCCATAAGTTTTTTCATGAACGCTCGGATTTTGTCTTTTGTTAGATTCGTCTGATCCTTATAGATATAAATTTAGTTCGTTTAACTTTGAGAATTTAATATTCTTTTTAAATCATCAGGCCATGATTTTTTAACCAATTCTCCACTATGAAGGCTACAGTGCGTTCACGAAGCATTGGGGCTTCGTTCAAGAACCCTTGTGATGACACTGCTCTTTTTTCCACACATAGCTCGAGCTCCATCAATGCATATGCCGATACAGTTATTCCGTTGGAAACCTTTTACTTTGAAAATTTATTTGACCGTTGCACGATTAATTGGTTTGCAGAGCAAAATATCTTCTCTGATAATCGTGTTGTTATCTAATAATCGTGTTGTTGTATATGGAATATATAACTTATATTTGTTTTTTAAATGGGAATGCTTTGTTTCAATATAACGTGTCAACTTACCCGGACGAATACTTTCCTTCGCCAATATTTCGCAGCAAATAACGCATTGAGGACGTGGATCCATCATATCATGATTCCAAGTAAATCCTAATTTCAGGTATTTTTCCTCATTTTGGTTTAATAAAACTAAAATATTATAAATACAATAATTATTTTTTTTTATTAGATATTATTTAAAGTTTGAATTCCGTGCTAAGACACCTTATAGGATTAAAAAAAATTTTTTGAGTACCGAGTTTATCCTTCCCCTCCCAAATAAACGTATCAAATACATATTGTGATTAGCTATTAAGACACGCAGATTAATATTCTTTATTACTATGCCAAATTCCAAGTTTCGACGTTAAGCGATTACTGAGAAAAATGTCCGTGACACACTGGCAGATGGACACTTGAGTGATCTTATAATGATTTCGTTTTTGCTTTTGAGCTACGGAACGCTAAAAATACCGCGTTTCTTTCTAAAGCAATAAAACTATTTCTCGGAACATGAAGAGGCCTGTATGTTCAGTCGAATTATAAACTAAATCCATGGAGTCGTTCACACATAACCGAGTAACAAACAAACCAAATACTGAGTTCATATTGTTAATAGGGATGAGGCATTTATATTGTATTTCTAGGTTTCTCTTTGATTTCTGTCAATTACGGCGATCTTGACTTTTTAAAATTCGCCAATTGCGGAGATCTTGACTTTTTCATATCCACCAATAACGGCGATCTTGGCTTTTTAAAATTCACCGATTAAGGCTTTGATCTTGACTTTTTAAAACCACCAATTACGGAGATCTTGACTTTTTAAAAGTCGCAAATTACGAAGATCTTGACATTTTAAAATTCACCAATTACGGAGATCTGGACTTTTTAAAATTCACCAATAAGGGAGATCTTGACTTTTTAAAATTCACAAACTAGAGAGATCTTGACTTTTTAAAATTCACAAATTACGGCGATCTTGACTTTTTAAAATTCACCGATTGCGGAGATCTTGACTTTTTAAAATCACCAATTAGGGAGATCTTAATTTTTTTAAATTCACCAATTACGGAGATTTTGACTTTTTAAAATTCGCCGATGACAGAGATCTTGACTTTTTAAAATCACCAATTACGGAGATCTTGACTTTTTAAAATTCGCTAATTACGGAGATCTTGACTTTTTAAAATTCATCAATTATGGAGATCTTGACTTTTTAAAATTCATCAATTATGGAGATCTTGACTTTTTAAAATTCACCAATTATGGAGGTCTTGAGTTTTTAAAATTCGCCAATTTCGGAGGTCTTGACTTTTTAAAATTCATCAATTATGGAGATCTTGACTTTTTAAAATTCATCGATTACGGAGATCTTGACTTTTTAAAATCACCAATTACGGAGATCTTGACTTTTTAAAATTCGCCCATTACGTAGATCTTGACCTTTTAAAATTCACCAATTACAGAGATCCTGACTTTTTAAAATTCGCCAATTACGGAGATCTTGACTTTTTAAAATTCATCAATTATGGAGATCTTGAGTTTTTAAAATTCACCAATTATGGAGATCTTGACTTTTCAAAATTCATCAATTAAGGAGATCTTGACTTTTTAAAATTCATCAATTATGGAGATCTTGATTTTTTAAAATTCATCGATTACGGAGATCTTGACTTTTTAAAATTACAAATTACGGAGATCTTCACTTTTTAAAATTCGCCAATTACGGAGATCTTGATCTTTTAAAATCCACCAATTACAGAGATCTTGACTTTTTAAAATTCATCAATTATGGAGATCTTCTGTTTTTAAAATTCACCAATTATGGAGATCTTGACTTTTCAAAATTTACCAATTAAGGAGATCTTAACTTTTCCAGGTAGTTTCACCTTGAAATTGAATTTTATTATATATTCCATATTATTATTCGATATTCCATATTATTATTATATTCCATATTATTATTGTATAGCGTATTGCCCCCACACATCAATCCAAGATCGCGTTTAAATTTATCAATATTTATGTAAAACAATATCTGTCAGACTTTCTTTCTCTCAGTTTATAATTTGAGTTTTACTCAATTTTTATACGATTTTCGCCGTCATATTGGTTGTTTATTTTGCATGTTTGTATAAATAATTCGTGTAAGTTCCGGCGCTATGGAGCTATTTTAATATCTACAGACCGTAACTCAGAGTGCGGGAAATGCTTAAATATGACATTAGAATTTCACGCCAGAAGCTCTGGAACTTACTGACAGACGCTCAAAAAATGTATATATATAGGTATATACTGACATTGGGAGTGCACTAGTGTGCTAACACGGTATCTTCAGCTTCGTAAAAAATTTCGTAAAATAATAGTAAAACTTCTGAAAATTATCTAAAAGACACGATATACGAATCTACTGGATATAACTCGTATCAACAAGTGTGGACAGTGAAGATTGCAACGAAATCATGCAAAAAATCTAGAACAAAAATTGTAAACTTCCGTGATAAAAAAAGTGATTTTGACAATTTGTTACCATAGCGGCAATTAACAATTCGGACTGTGCATGCCTATTGGCAATAAAAACTTCAAGTAACTAAGTGAAACTGTAGAAAACAAACTTGTGTGAAATATTTTATAACCTTAAAAATTGTTCGTACACAGACATATTATTTCTGCATCGTAATGGGCAACTACAATATTGGTTTCTACAGCGCCATCTAGCATCAAATAAGCCAAATCATCTAAAGATTGCATTCACTCGAGCACTCAATCGACGTATAGCTGACAGCACATCCACTCGCTACTAGATGGCGCTAAGAGGCAAAAATATAAAAAGTAGAGTATTGTCACTTAAGTTAGAAATACAATTTAATAATTAATAAACACAATCACAAAGAGCGCAGAAGAAGTGACAGAGAAAGTAACGGAAAATATAGACAAAATATTGCATCAAAAACTGAAAATTTTGGAAGAAAAGCTGGAAAAGCTTGAGGAAAAAATAGACTTATTGAATATATTTGGCGTTAATTTTGTAGAAATTCATTATTCAAAATTAAATGCAACTACGTGATGTAGTATTATTTCTACTTTCTTTAATTTCTTTACCACGACCTAGGTTTCGTTGTATTACAACATCTTCAGGTGGGATATTAGCAAAGATCTTTGCTAATATCCCACCTGAAGATGTTGTAATACAACGAAACCTAGGTCGTGGTAAAGAAATTAAAGAAAGTAGAAATAATACTACATCACGTAGTTTCATTTAATTGTGAAAAAATAGACTATCAAGAAAAAAGGTTAAATCAACTGGAGAAGAATGCAAGACAGAGAAATGTTGTTTTCTTTGGTATAGAGGAAAATGAACGGTCTTACTCCCATCTAGAAAACCATATCAATGATTTTGTGAATAATCATTTTACATTGAATTTAAACTGCCATGACGTAGAGGCGGTTAGAAGAATAGGGAAAAAAACCGACAAGCCACGTCAGATCGTAGTCACATTCACCACTTTGGGTTGTAAAATAAAGATAATGCAACAAAAGAAAGCTCCAGATTATACTGATGGTTACTATTTAATGGAGGATTACCCTAAACATGTACTAGAAAAAAGGAAAATGCTTCAGGAGGAAGTAAAATTAGAGAAAGAAAAAGGGAACAAAGTCATCATTAAGTACAGTTAGTAGTACTTAAAAATAATAAAACAGACGCCGGCTCTACCGATAACAGAAAAAGGTACCTTTCTATTTCCCCACAACAGGACAAAAACTCCGAGAAAAATACCTCAAGTTCTAGTACACAAGCAGCTAAAAAAATAAAACCATACGAACCAGCACAACGCATCAACGATCCTCTAGCATCTCGGAAGGAGTGATTAAACCAGAAATACTTAACTTTTTAAAAAAACAAAAAAGACATACAGGGCAATGAAGAAAAAAAAAGAAGAAAGAAACAGCAACAATATATAACAACTAGCAGCACCTCTCTCAGTAAATAAATACAACGAACAAAAACTTATCAATACTGACTTGCTACATCTACCAAATCGGCCGGTCACCGAGGAAGATTTCGACCACAACCTTCCAACAGCGCCATTAGAAACCAGCTCATCAACTAAAAAAAAAAGTTAATTAACCAGCTCTACATAACCACTTACAATGTTAGAACTCTTTTCTCACACGAGCGATTAATCGAACTTACCGAAGCTTTAAAAAACGTAAAATATGATATCATCGGATTGTGTGAAGTCCGTCGCCTCGGAAATAAGATAGCAGAGTACGAAAACTTTATTTTCTGCCACACAGAAGAGTCACCGGGTAAATATGGAGTAGGCTTCATAATAAAGAAATACCTTAAACAATACCTAGAAGGTTACATCGGACTCTTAGAAAGAGTAGCTTTACTTCATTTGAACGTGCCAGGCAAGAAGCTTATCGTTATACAAATATACGCTCCTACAGAAGCCGCGGATGAGAATGAAATCATCGCATTCTATGAAACCATCAACAAAGTCATAGAAATAGCACACAAAGACTTCATTTTGATGCACGACTTCATCTTGTAATGAAATAAAATGGATACGGAGATAGAAACACCAGAGGGCTTGTGGATTTCACAATACAAAACAAGTTGTGGATTTCACAATACAAAACAAGTTGGCTATAATTAACACCTTTTTCAAGAAAAATCCAAAAAGATGATGGACTTGGCGCTCCCCAAAGGGTCAATATAAAAATGAAATAGATTTCATACTCACAAGCCGACCACAAGTTTCACAATATAGAAACGCTAAGTATAAGTTACCCTTCAGACCATAGACCACTAATAGCGGCTATCAATCTCGAAAAGCCAATAAGAAGTAGAGCCAGGTACAGTATTAATCAATACAGCACTCCTAAAACAGAAGAAGAAATACAAAAATATTATTGAAGACCACTGTGAGGCTAGCAGGCAAGTGGAGCTTGAAATAAACATTTCCAAAAGCAAACTTATGTCAAACCACATTAAAAAAGACATAAAGTTAGACGGAAAAGCACTAGATTACGTTGACCAATACGTCTACCTTGGAAAACAAGTTAGTTTCAGCCAAAATAGCAATGAGCTAGAAGTACAGAGGAGAGTTATAAATACATGGAAAGAATACTGGAGTTATAGAGAACTATTTAAAAGTTATGAACGCTTGTCTCATCCCATGCCTAACCTACGCTTGTCAAACGTGGAGGTTTACAAATAAAAGTTGTAACGTGTCAAAGAAGTATGGAGCGTAGTATCTTAAACATAAGAAAAATCCAAAAAATAAGGCACACTGACATAAGATCCAGAACAAAAACAATAGATGCATTAAATCACGCACAAAAGCTAAAATGGAAGTGGGCTGGACATGTCGCGAGGCTCAAAGACGACAGATGGACAAAAGAAATCACTTCTTGGTTATGTCCTGAAGGAAGACGCTGCAGAGGGAGACCTTTCGCACGCTGGGATGAAGATATAAAAAAAATTGCTGGCCCAAAATGGCAACGTATAGCTCAAAATAGAAATAATTGGCAAAAGTTGGAAGACGCCTTCACCTGAGAGGGGTTCCTATAAAAAGTGATATGGTTAATTCATAGTAGTTTATATACTTACTATATAATAGATTTAATATCAAGCTTTTGTAAACTACCTACAGCAATGTACCTATCTCATTAAGGTAATTAGGAAATAAAAGGCTTTATTTATTTATTATATATATATATATATATATATATATATATATATATATATATATATATATATACGTATGTGTATGTATGTATTTGTGTATTGATATATGTGAACTCACTTTAACACAAAGATGAGGACGCTCTAGACAATCTGTTTAGTACGCGTAAATACAGACACCGGAATAATCTTTACAGCTAGCTGGATAACAGTATTTAGACGAATCGCTGTTGATCTGTTAGCGGCCTTATATAATAATTGCAAAATAATAAGAGATTGAATTTTAAAAAAACGTGAAAATGTGTATGTGTACGTACACATGGCTATATCCGTGTGGAATTCGAATAGTATACGGTCGGATTATTGTTCCATAGTTGATATTTTGCAATTATTAAAATCATGTTGTAAGCGTGCAAAGAATGTCAACATTTATAACCATATTAACAATTGAAAACTATAAAAGGGAGGAATTCGCAATAAGCACGGTTATTTTTACGTACGACCGTCAGAGCTCATTCAGTTAAGTGTAGTCAGCGATACGCGATTTTTCGTTTTTTTATTTAAAATATCGATGTACATTTTTTCTTTAATTGGATAAGTTTACATATTTTTATATACTACTTGACATTTTCTTTCATTTGACACCCGTATCAAATTTTTCCCCGAAATATCAAAACCGATTCGGTATGAAACTGTATAAAAATTACAAAAAGGGAGAGAGGCCGGCAAAGTCACTTTTGCATGAATAATATTAATTTGGTTACATATCAGCCATTAGTGTGAATATATTTACAAATGTGGACATATTCGCAAAAAGTTCGAGCAACTGATACACATTATTTATAGTTTCAAAATTCCCTGACAGGAGGATTCAAAAAGAACCCCACAGTTGTGACGACACCATCAGTCGGCCTATCCACCTGTCTGTCGAAAACGTCTAAAATCTAAACTCGCAATAAGACAGAGCATCGTAAATGACACATTTTGAAAACCATTGCTAGAAATGGCATTTAAAACGACTGATTTTGTTTAAATGCGCCCCCGAACATACTTGGAGAGACAACCTGCATCGTTGAAAAGAACCATTTGAATGAAGTATAGATTTGTTTCTTAAATTATATTCGTTGAAGAATGACAATGGTTAACGATGGAATTTGCTATTTACGAACTCAGTTTTACCAGCTTTATCTCAAAAATAGCACCCCGTTGTAAACACTAATCCGGTTCTAATATTTCTCATATTCTTTATTTAAACAACCAATAAGAAGGTTAAATATAAATAATTTAAAAATTTGTAGGTAATAAAACCAAAATATTTTTGAGAAATTCACGATATGTTTACATTTTCAAAAAAATGTACTGCGAAACATACATAGTAAAAGATAAAATGAATATTTGCAAATAGTTTAATATAAATATTATGAACTCTTAAATGTTTAAATTTGTATATATACTCAAGTATGCACGTAACAATAAACCTTCCACTGAATCTGTTTATTTAGGTGTCGTAAGCCTATTGTTGCATTTACTTTTACCTGTAAAACTCGGTATGACACATATATCTTTCATCCCGATTATAATATATGTTTATAAGATAATTATTATGTAACTAGGGCGCAAAAAACGACTTCACTCGGGCAATACATCGACATAGATGGAAATTATTTTTCATTACGGAATAGTAAAGAATGTAAAAAAAATATTTATATCCGAATAACATGAGAATATTAAAGTTAAAAATTATTACAACTTTTAATATTCAACATCGATAGGTATAACGTGGACTTGCGTCTAATTATTTCATACCTACACACCTACAACAAAACCTACGAGCGTATTGAGTATTAAACAATAGAATCAACGTATATACGAACAATACTTTTACGAATTTTCTATAAAATCGATTTATTATATAGCTATTTTAAGCGCAACAATCATAACTGAAACAGTACCTGGTAAAAATACCTGGATGTATATTAAACAATATGACAAATAAATTTAAAAAACATTCAGTCCTACGATACATGTAACATTACTGTATATTATTCAAACTATAGACTATAATTCAAAATACTAATTTAGAGAATTATGAAAGAGGATATTCTTCAATTTTCAACTGACAGGGAAAATTTTATTTTCCATTATTATCTATTCCTTTCTTACCATTACCTACTCAAGAATTTGAGTATTTGATTAGCGGAGTAATTGGTTCTGAAATTTAATTGAACATAATTGACAGTCATTATTAATACAACTTCAAGTTAAATTAAATCTAATGGAACTTCAAGTTAAATTAAATCTAATTAACATATGAACAAAATGTATATTAGAGGAAATACCTACTAATATAATAAATTTGAAAGGTTGTCTGTTTATCTGTTTGTTTGTCTTTCTGACACACTCTAAAGGCTTAAGGGTTATCGATTACATTTTTGTACAGAGAATTCTTAATGGGATGTAAATAATCCCATTTAAGAAGATAACTTATAGAGAGGATTCAGGGCAGACTCCGTAACTACATAAAAAACCGACCGAGTGCGAGTCTGGCTCGAGGGTTCCATGCCTCGTTTCAAACTCGTTAAAGTCATATCATTACACCACATTAACAGAAATATTAAAGTAAGTTAGAGAGAGTAGATTGTGCAGGATCAGTTACAAAATGTATTGCCTCAAGGGCTCAAGTTATGTAAAGTATCACATATAAATATAGTAGATAGAAAAGACCTACCAAATCCATATATTCATAATAGCTGTCCCGTAATAAGTCTTACAATATTGTATAATTCCTTTATAATTCTTCTCATTGAAGCATGAATTCAACCTTGTGTGTCATATATAATTCTTATTAATTTTTTAACAATTTTTTTTAGTTAGGTATAGTTTGAATAAAAATTATTCGGATTGAAAAATTGCAGCAAGTTTAATTTTCATAAATAATTTAATTATTTATTTCCTTATATGATACGGCAATTGTGCCGTCGGCGGCGGGTAGTGCGGCAGATGAACCTCTTTAAAGCACAAAGTCGGAGTACATTAACTATTAATATTTAAGTGTAAATTGATGGCATGGAACACTAATTGTTCAAGTATAACTTGCACTTCACCGATTTGTTTTTTGCCGATTTAAACTCCTTATGAATGTTAGAAAATAACAGTGATTTACAATAAGTGACAGGCAAACAAATCATTTTTTTATCCTTACCTCCGGAAATATTTTGCCCGTTATCTATAACTAAAAACTGTAGGTATCTTCTATGAAACAATACAAATGGCTTGCAATGTCTGTTTTCAATCCGTTCATTTTTCTCCAGTGTTGTGAGAAAGAGATTGAAATTTTCGAAGTCGAAGACTTTGTTTCGCTAAGCACTGTTAAGTAAAATATTTCAAGAATCAGATTTAATAATCCCCTGGAAGAGCACGTACGGTTTCTACAAACATAAACAAAGACTCAGATGTTGTTCGTGCTAAAACGGTAATATTTTCTTTAAAAACACATGAAAGTACAGATAGGAAAGAGCCAAATATTTTCAAAAGTGCTTACAAAACATTTAAAGCTCTTGATCTAAATCTCTCATTCTCTAAATCTCTATATTCATCTTAACATGTGATAGTATATTTCTCTAATTTGTAGTAATAACCTTTAAGTAATAAAGCGTCCGCCTAACAGACTGAGCATCTAAACACAGCATTTTTACTATCTCCTATCGTAAAACATGTAGAAAAATAATGACATTTTAATGTGGCTTTAACGAAATGGTAGTTTTATGGTTTCGTAAAGCACGCAGATATTAGAAGCTTTGGTTCACATCAAATGCGTGATCCCGCTTTACGAGGCACAGCAGAGTTCGTTTTACTGCAGGCCTACGACAGCTTCATTATGTGACAAGTGAGACGCGATTTCTTATCAGAAAAGGACGTAGTAGAACCCGTGTAAACTAAAGCTATTTACGAGAAATATTTTTCTAGAAATTTGCTCTCTTCCTAAATATACTTTTTTCTATTGAAAATATGTAATGAAAAAGATTTTGAACTCGGCGTAATAAAACTAAACATCAATAATTAAAGGATATTGAAATTAATGTCGTTTCATCACACCTTTCGGAGTCAAACATGTATGATCGAGTTCAAAAATCTTCAGTGCATGTTTCAAACGGAAATGGAATCTGTATATGTATGACGATTTGGTATTATACAACATTATAAAACGTGATATAGTCTTTATTACATCACAGACATTAACATATTTTCATTATTTTAAATAAATTCCGGCATGTTATATAATTCGACAAAACAAAATTTATTTGCTATGTTTTTTGTATATACTAGCAATTCCGCATACCCTTCCCATGACAAGAGATTTCCAAATTTTTAAACTTTCTTTGAATCGCATCGAAGACAGCGTCCTGGAGATAAATAGTCATGAGTTATTTCGTAGATATAAATGCAATATTGAATTAAAATCATTTACCAAAAATAAAATAATTGTAATAATCCATGTAGAATTGATAAATGATATCACAGATTATCAATAACTTTTTACGGAGATAGAGGTTGTTTCTAAAGAAAACAGATGTCACTTTAAACAATTTAAGTAGCAGTAGTGTTAAGTGACAATTTGAATTGTGTGCAAACTCATTGAATCGTCGGTAATATTCATGCCGAATGTCATATAATTCGTTCATTAGTTTAGGAGAAGACAGAAAACACATACACGCGCACAAGCATTTACACAGACGCGCGCCCACACACTCACGCAAACGCACGCGTACAACCACACACACGCTCATGAATTCGTATGCACCCATCCACGCACTTACACACAAACATTTTTATATACAATTTTTATATTAATGCTTAATTAATATATAAGATACTTGATACAAAAAAAATATGGCCTTAATAATAATAAGGCCTAAACACTTCAAAATTAAGAATAATAAACCCAACTTCGAAAATACTTTACACACACACACACACACACACACATAAATACCCTATAAGCCACCTGAGTGAGCGAGCGCGATTTATTATTCTTAATTTTTGCAAATAAGATGTATATTCTAATAAGCCATTAGAATATACGTCTTATTTGTATCAAGCATCTTAATTAATAAAAGTTTAATTGCATTTATAAAATTTCAGCAGAAGACACGACATACTTTGTAGTTTTGCAAAATATTACATCATTACTTAGGTTCACTGACTCAGAAATTGCACTGTGGTAGACAGTGGCTGCTGTAATTATGTTAAATTATTATTACCAAAGTTATTATTATAACTAACGCTCACTTTGAGAAGACGAATTTCACTTCGATTGGAAATAATTTATGATTCTCTTACATATAACATTAGCATGTGACATTTGACTTTAAACAGTGAAATTTATAAGTGTGATTAAGTCTGCATTAATACGTAATGCACACAATACTAAATACAATAAAGTCTATAAGCTATTTGTTGCCAATAATAACTATACAATAAGCATACGCAACTTATCTCGCTATTATCAAACTATTCAGAAAAAAAACCGATATAAACTGATAAATTTTCGCCGTTGAAAGCATAATTTGTCATTGAATTAGCATTCCGTCTTAACTTGTTTCAAGCTTGATCTCAGCTTGATGTATTGAAGTCACATAGTGAGACCAAAGTGAATTGGCTTGAGAGCTGTCTTCACAAATCAAGCCTAGACTTGGGTGTCTTTCCATTGATATAATTTTGAGGGTTAGGTATTATGTGAGTGATACAAATTAGTGGCTGAATTAAATAAATACTTTTAATGAAAGGTTAAGCTTCAAAATCAACCATTTTAGTAAGATATTCATGAAAACTTTTCATCATTTCTCACAAGAGTATACATAAACACTTGTATTCCCACTTAATATAGCAATTTTAAGTTTATATTCTAATTAACATGTACATTATAATCAAATAAACCCTACGGGCTGTGGATGTCGAAGATATAAGAAAACAATGTATTAATACATTCAACTAAGTTCGTTATTGACTTGTAAAAGTGCTCGACATATTTTGTTATGGTTAATGAAGTGTAATTTGTCTGAAATTAAAACACAACTATTTAAAGGCTATTAAACAAAATTAGTTTCAGATACAATTTTAGTAAACAATTAAATAATACACGTTACCTTCTGAATGCTAAGAATTACGTGTGGATTTTTTTAGAAAAATATCATCAATACATGTTTGGCAACAATGTCCTCTGCCGCGTTCTTCGTGACTACTGAACGGATTTTATTTCGATATTCATTAGTGAATAAACTGATTTACAGAGAAAAATTTAAACGTTTAACTTTGAATTCAATATGAAAAATACCCAACCTGTGACGATGAATGTCGACGGAGTCGATAAAACGGCAACATAGCAATTTTATTGATGCATGGAAACAATTTATGGCAACATTGTTTTTCTCTAAAAATTCTGGAATAAAATCTGCGACCGCATATATATATATATATACATATATATATATATATATATATATATATATATATATAATATAAAATCTGTAATTTATGTATTACTATTTAAAACAGCAAATATTTATATTTACAACAGCAATACAATTAAAAAGGAAACACTCAAATGAGCTTCCACATAGCAGAGATACATGTCAACATGCATAACAGATACTGTCGAATTTAAAACCTCCTCTTTTCTCTAAATTTGTTAAAAATTATCGATAACTTTATGAGCGAATATATAAAGCAAATGAAAGGTTAGCACTTAAAAATATTAAGATGGTAATATTTTCAGGGAAATTAAGGTGATAGAATTTGTAATGGCATTATTTAAAAAAGGAATATAAAGATCTCAAAACTACTTTTTGCTGAACTTTATATGCATTTTAGAGATATTGCTGAAATATACATGTCACTCTCTATCTCTAAACCGGCTAAATTTATAATTAAGAAACACCAGCCTTACTAGACATTTGCTTAACGTTTACTTTAAATTATGGCGATCACTCTGATTGATATATTAAAGAATAAATTTACATCTTAAAAAAATATTAATATTTCGGTAGATCTACTATGTAACCTTAAATATGTTTAGTTCGACTCAGGCTTAACAGTATTAACTTCAAACTACAACAGATGTTTTGTTTACTGTCTATTGAGATCCTATGTTAGTTAAAGTTAATAACGAATCATACAAAATGACAACAGTTTTAGATTTTAAATATTATGTATTCGGTGTTATTTTGCATCCGAATGCACCAATTTCATTGCAATATTCTATATTTTAACCGACTTTAAAGAACGCAGAGGTTCTTAATTCAATTGTATCTACAGATATAACAGCACAAGAGAATCCCTATAATGTAGGTCTAATGATAATCTAATAAGACACAACTAACGGTCCCATAAATTTGCTTTTAGCGAAAGACAGCGAGAAACAAGGATATCGGAAGACAGTAACAGGAACTCTTCAATAATGAGGAGTGAACTCACTGAGTTTGGAATTGCTTTGTCGTAGGTAAATAGGTATTAAGTATATACTTGTATATACAAGTATATACAATATAACTTTAACCTTTGATTCATAAATGCTCATGTTACAATCATACTGCCTGTTTAAATCGTGAGATTAAGAAACAAATTTAAGTTTTGAAATTAAACCTGTTCTCAAGCAGAGAACTCTGAGTTATAACTCCTCAGGTCTGATGCTAAAGGAGTACTGCCTGCCTAAACTATAACACTTGAGGATCTGCTGTTTATAAATTAGTATTATGTGTCTCAAACAGAGACCGCCACTAAACTTGGATTACAACTCTTCGGTCTTGACTGATTGTTTACATCATGAAACTTGAATATGTTCAAGCAAAGTCCCTACCAATAAACATCGGATTCCGACTTCTCAGTCTTGATGCTATGGAGGTTTGCGTACTCAAATCATGAGACTTATACATCTGCTAATTTTAAATTAGTATTTTGGATCTCAAGCAGAGACTCTGGTACTGAATTCCGGGTTCTAACTTCTCAGTCTTGACGCTTTGGGGATACTGTCTTCTTAAAATGAGAGGTTTGAGGGTCAGTAGTATTAAATTAATACTGTAGGTCTCAAGCAGAAACTGATATTGAACTCCGGGTTGCCAGTCCTCAATCTTGTTACTTAAGGATCAGCTGTTTTTAATTAGCGTTATGGATCTCAAGTAGAAATACTGATATTTAACTCCAGGTTGCCACCCCTCAGCCTGTCTAAATCGTGAGACTTAAGCATCTGCTATTTTCAAAACTGTATTTTGAGTTTAAAGCAGATTCTCTACCAATAAATTCGGGTTCCAACTCTCAGATTTTACACCGTGGAAGTACTGTCTGCTTGACTGTTGTGAGCCTTAAAAATCTCCTGCTTTTAAATTAATATTGTGGATATCAAGCAGAGGCTATATCATTAAATTCCTAGGTCCTTCATATCATGACACTTAAGTACCTGCTGTTTTTAAGTTAGTATTAAGGGTATCAAGCAAAGACTCTGTTCTATGCCACGTAAAATTAGTATGGGTATGAATGTACTTGTTAATGTCAGAGAAAAGAAGCATCGTGGATATCAGAGCGGATATCAGAAGTAATTGTAAATGTCAGAGAGGAGCAAAGCATCGACATGGCACCAATTGCACAAATTTTCAGCGATAGCAGAACATGACAAATTTATTTAGGTTCGGAAGTGTGGTACAATTTCGTACCACAAAAGTCGCAATTGGGTACTCGTATTCTTATATTTTAAACTTTTAAGTGCCCTTCTTACTCGAAGATTATTTGAAGTTGGTAAAATTTGTTTGTAAACATGTTTTATTAAAGGATTCTGTTGCAATATCGCCAAGATATGTATACAGTGACAAAAGTAATATCTCCAATTTATCTAACTTTACGTCAAATTACTTCGCCAAAAAGTTTTTATCATTTTAATGAAGTGATGTTGAGTTTTAAATATTCTAACTTTACTAACTTGTATCGTACGAGTTTAACTTTTTTTCGCAATGGAGATATCCATTTACTTTTCAAATATGTATTAAAATTATATTGCTTGATACATCAAAAATGTTTTATCTAAAGTTTTAACATATTCCAAATATTAAATGTACATTGATTTATGCATGCAGAGACGAAATAAATTTCGAAAACGTACAATAAATGGCAGGTATGCAAGAAGAGGACAATAATAGTAAAAATTTGTCAGATGTAACACGAAAATAACGAGTATCAAGTAAACTGAACAGCGTATAGGAACTTGTTTTTAGTTAAAAACTGATTATACATGCATATCGAAAACAATGGTCAGAAATACGTAAATAAACCAAACTTATAAATATGCATATGATCATGGTTTATAAATTATTAAAGCCTTGACTATACCTATCTATGTAAATAAAAGAAAATTTATTGCAAATAATTATTATTTATTATTTTTATTATTCCATTAACTTACAAAAATAATCTGTAAATTCAGATAATTTCTTTGAAATTTTGCAGAGTTAAACTCTGACTTCTCATGATAATGGTCTTGTAAACGAGGTATGTGTGATCTTAACGTCTCCGAGGACTCTCAACAAATCTCCATCAGCGATAGAATCAAAAGTCCCAAGGAGAAGATAAATATTTCGAGAAGATGAATATTTCCTTCAAAAATTATGCAACAAAATACAAATTACAGTTACTAATGACATCTTCCAAGTTGATTCTTATCGGTCCTTTAATTATTTGAAATACAGACGATACACACGACGTATTTTTAACAATTACGCGAGTACATGAAACAAAATACCGGGAGAATACACGACCAAGGATTATGTACAAAATAGGTAACCTCCTTTTGGATAATAGCCACTGTAACAAAAAGACATCGACATAGTTTCTGTGTATCTTATCGTCGCCGTCTTCTATAAAACTTATGCAGTAGCCATTATCTAATTTCTACTTCTTATCGGCGCTCACTTCTGCTATCAGAGATTTAATGCAAAATATTTGTTTTGGGGTATAAACAGGATCTTGAAGTCTTGTTACTACTAGATGAAAACCCTTTTGGTAACTTCAATTAATGAGTAGCACGAATTGAATTAATTTTAGTAACATTTTATATTTATTTGTAACTGAAGTTGTCACCATGAGTATTGGCGTCCGACTACTTTTTACACAGAATGCATTGGTACTCGAAGTTGTTACCTTGTGTAATAGCCACTCACTACTTTTTATACAGAATACATTGCTTTCTTATTTATTAAATTCATATTGGTTATAATTTACTGGTGGGCTGGTCATTTAGCGAACACGTGAAGCGCGTAATGTTAGCTGTTTACTGCACCTAATAAAAAGAGACCTGAACGTCGTATTTGCGAAACTTAATTTAACCCTTTAATAATTTAACCATTTTGAATTTACACCTTTAATAATTTAACCATTGTTTGGGACTTGCGCGCTATAAAACATTTATGTTTTCAAAACCCCAACAAACAGAGAATAAAATGAGAGGTGTCAAGGGACACCCGGATGGAACGAAGTTCCTTTCGATTAATTAGTGAAGGAATTGTAATTAAATTTTATTTCTTTTAAGTTAAAATAATAATTATTGTTATTATTTTTTTTATTTATTATGTACAAAAAACCTGTATACACTCAACAAAAATAATCGTCGCGACACCACACTGTTCAATGCGAAATAGAAAGACGAAACGAAAATAACTGGCTTGCTTTCTATGAGAGAGAGAGAGACAGACAAAGAAACACGCGCACGCCGCACGGCTTGCAGCGCGCCCGCAACATAGCAACATAGCAACTATAGCAAAAAGTGTCGTTACAACTTTTGGTCTTAATTTTTTCCGTCTAGCCCCCTTTCACAACGCGCGATAACTTCGTTCCAAAATAATACATAAAAACATAAAACAATATTCTATAAAGGTTTAGCTATCTGGGGAAGTATGTGTTATAAAACAATAGTTTAAGAATTGTTTAAACATAGCACAGTTGAGTATTACAAATGACATTGTAAAGTACAAATTATTTGAATATATTTGAATATGAATTTTAACTAACAGCATTGTCTATATACTTATATGAGGTTATTTCTAACATTCCGCCCACCTTGAACGTACCAGGTTCGATTAAATTAATTTTGCTATATGTCTCAATGAGAAAGACATTCCAATACATTTTGAATAAGTCAGTGTAACAATGTGAATACATATGAATGGAATTGAATAGTTGAAACTAATGAACGGATTCTTATTCTATTGACAATGGAGCTAATAGTGTTATAGCTTATTTATGTGTTTCTGAGCGAGTTTTACCGATATTACTGGCACGATCACGACGTCTAGGAAAGACTTCCACAATTCGACCCAGATATCGATGAAGTGGTGATGCATTATCACCTTTATTAGAACAATTGCGTCAATTTTAATTTCCATTGGCGTCTTGTGCTGCCATTTAGTCCTGATATTTAATTGGGTTAGATACTCCTTATACCACTTTTTCCAGAAAAGTTGCTGTTTATGCTATATGTATGACCATTCAGATAGTTGAGTGGCCGGTTGGTGGTTAAATCTCCTATTAGGAATTGTGATGGGACGTGAGTTAAGGATTGGTTCTATTTCAACCGTATAGGTGTTCAATTCTTTGCACGTGAATATTTTTTTCCCCACTGCTTTATAATAATGGTACTTAAAGGATTTTACGGCCGCCTCCCATAGTTGACGGACATGTGGGAATCGGGGAGGAATAAAATGCCAATTTATTTCTTTATTTGTCAAAAAATTCATTACAGTGTCTTTATGCGATGTTGATGCATTCCCTAATTCGCTCCGACAAAATTGGTAGCAATATCGGATTATAGATTAGCCGAATAACCTCGTCTTGTTAAGAATCTCCGCAAACGCCCGATGAATGTATTAGTACTTAAATCAGTTGCTAAATCTATGTGCATTGCTTTAGTCGTAAAACATACAAAAATACATGCGTAAACCTTAAGATTTGTGCGATTTCAACATTTTTTCTCTTTAATGTAAAACGGTCCACAATAGTCTATTTCAGTGCTCAAAAAGGGACGTATTTATATATGACTACGACTTGAAAAATCATATACCCATAAGGTACGCATAATCTCGTAGTTTCATACGAAAATAAGCTATACATTTTCGGATTATTGATATTATCAAGTTTTTATCATATAAAGACCAACATTTCATTCGGACCGCGTTGAATGTTGCTAAACCTCCACTGTGTAAACTCATGACGTGTTGTTCGTTTATTATTAAACTATAGCATTGTATAAATTATTAGAATTTTTTGAAACGTCCGTCGACTCTAACCAATTTGTTATTGTCGAGTAAAGGATTTAATGCGTGAATCGTACTTTGCGGATCAACACTATTACTACTGGTCGTAACAAACCTGTAGAGTCATAAATTCGAACGATATCTAAAAGTACATTACGTTTTGTAATTTTTGAATCAAATTCTTCACTAACCTTTTCAGTAATTTCATCATTAACGCTATCCCATTGAAGTCCTAATTTTATTACTTCGCGGATATTATTGCTATATTGTGCTTTTCACTATGTACTTTTTACAAGTTTTCTTTCAAGAGAATATTTTTTTTTCTCTACTGAATTATATAATTCACCTAATTTATTTATCTTGTCATTAAATGGCAACCGAACAACACAACGTCCGCTTTCTTTATCGCGTATCGTGTTTTGCCTAAAATGTTCTTCGACTTTATGTTCTTCTTCGGACAAGAAAGCCTTATGTTCCACCTCCTCAAGTTTCCAGAATTTTATCATAACACTGTGAATTGAATCGATCGTCATCATGCAGTTAGTTGTTTCAAAATTTTCTGATTTTCCCTTTTCCACCAAAAATAATTCAGCCTAGTTTTATTTTTTCAAAGTTTAGCTCGACGGCCAGGTATCTCAATTCTACCTATAAGTAGTAAATTTAATACTGTTTCTTCGCTTAGTAAAGCGTCAATCTCATTTGGTTCATGAAATTTAGGATCGAGTAGTTTAATGTGGTTAGGTATATTCATATTATGTATATACCTCACCACTCTAACTTTGTACGATAATTACTGTGCATAGAATATATCTCTGCATTAACTGAGCATTTTATATGTGATTCTAGCAAATGCAAACCCTTCACTGCTAAATCTATCGTTCAAGTTAAGAAAATTCGCGAATTGTTTAGTGATAAAGTGTGATTGTGATCCGATATCTAACAGAACTCGTGCTTGATGCATTTCGCCATTTTTACCTTTAATATTTATTAATGCTATTGCCAATAATACCTGAATACTATCTATTGCGCTTTAACGCTCGAATTCTCAAGCATACGCTCTGGTTCCATTTTTCTCGATTCTGGTTTACTGTCACTAAACTCCATTAAATTCCAAAAAAGAATCTTTGTAAACAAACGAATTCGATAGTTAAAATATGGTTGGTACAAGTATATATTCAGCTGACGTCTATTCATAAAAAGCATTGTATTATTAAACTATATACATAATTAAACCATTAATTTCAGACAGTTCACTGTAAATAATGTCCTAAATACAAATATTACATCAATATTTCAGTGATTTAAATTATCATATTTACGTGGTAAAAATGGACAACTTTCCATTTTTATTGCAAAGTAAAGAAAATTTCTTGAAAATAATCGAAGTTTTGATTCTAAAATTGCCTAGAGCATATATTCTATTCATTAATTTTATAAGGTGTTAAAGTGAGACGGCTACATGTGTTACGCTGCTATATTTCTAGAATTGATTGCATTATATACAAATGTACTTATATATTATGTTTGACTTATATATTTAAACAAACATTGTTCGTGTTATTTTCTTTCCAAATAAGTGTACCCCGCAGATTACCCCGGATGCTGAGAGGTGGGCGGGGTCGGAAAGGCCATAGTGATCGTATTTATACATATTATAAGCATTAAATGTAGTACATTCGTAGTGATTCGCTATGACGCATTTTAATAGTCTTGCAAAAAGGAAAAGCATTATGAACGCCATAGTGTACTTAGCAGAAATTAATATAATATTGAGATATTATTCTGACAAAAAAACATATATCTACGTTTATAATTTCGTACAAGTTTTTTAAAAAGTTTAAAAAGTTATATATGTATGTCAACGGCTGCGAAAAATGTAATGTTTGTTTTAATAACCTGAAAAACATTTGAATAGATGTTAGAACGACAAGAAATGTAATGAACATTTTTATGGTCAATACACCTTGAGACTTAAAAATATTATTTCAAAAACCGTACTTTTGCTCGACTCTCATAAAGTCATCAGTTTATCAGGTAAACATACCGATTTGTGCTTATGAATTTTACGGGACAATAAACTTTTATTCTCCATTCGGATATCTATATTTGGTAAAACTGAATTATTAGTTTACGTTTTGAGGACAAGCAATGTGGGTCAGTATGACCATCTGTCTTTCTGTCTGTTGCACAAACACAAAACCTAATAATTGTGTTGAAGAGAATTTATATAAATATACGTAAGACTAACAAATCTGAATTAATCCGAGTGCACAGCTAGTATAATAAATTGCGTTACTGATTATTTATATGTTCACAGGGGTCACACTACTCGTCCGAAGGCATATAAATTCAAGAGATCAATTGTATATTACTACATTGCTTAATCCACTGTACACAAATACCAACTTATCGCTTTCGGCTGAGCGAAGACTGTGAGACGTCTGCCACGTTACCAGTGTGACTGCGTGGGCGTTCAGTCCGCTAGGTGTGAATTCCACTTGACATTCTCGATTATTGCTCTCTGAATTTTACCTGGAGACTCTTAGTTACTTTGCAGTACTTTACTGTACCTAATAAAACGATCGCAGATCCATTTGTCGGCGTGCCCCCTTTTGTTCATATTACAGCTAAAAGATGTATTGGCGAAACTTGATTTTACAGACAATATACCTTTAGAAATTCAGCTATTCCTTTGGGACTCGCGCGTATAAAATAATTCTGTTGTCAAAACCCCAGCAAACAAGGAAAAAACATGTCATAAAACAATAGTCTATTAACGTTTAGCTATCTGGGGAAGTATGTGTTATAATACAATTATTTTAAAAATTGTTTAAACTTAGCACGGATGAGTATAACAAATGACATTGCAAAATACAAATTATTTGAATATAATATTAAGTTTAATGGACAGCAATTTCTATATATGTATATTTGCTTATTTCTAACAATATGGAATATATAAATATATATATATATATATAAAAATATATATATATATATATGTATATGTATATATATGTGTGTATGTATATATATATATATATATACATACATATATATATATATATATATATATATATATATATATATATATATATTAAGACACACTCATACACACACATTTATATAGATAACTGACGACAATATCAGTCATGTAAATTCTTATTGCGAATACTTTTTTAATATATTAATTCCACACTCAAGGCCATGTACACAATTCTGAATGAAATTATAATTCAATAATTTTTTACGTTTGGGATACAAAATAATTTTTAAAAATATTCGCACACTATCTATTCTTGCTTTTCCCATGTCATCGCTTTTTTTCAACGGAAACGTTGAAAAAAAAGTACAAGTGTAAAGATTCAACCATAATAAATACACAATTTTCTGCATATTTTCTTCCCAATAATATTACATTTCCTAAAAAAGTATAGGTTGAATGTCAAATCAATGAAACAAAATTTGAGCTAAATATATAAAATATGGATATACTTTTTCTTGTTACAAAATAAAAAAAATCGTCATATTCTTTAAATTAATTCCAAAGAAGTCAAATTCTAAAACGGTATACATCGATCAGTACAATAAATTTACTTGCACCGGCCCGAGAAGATAGTACTTGTAACAACTGTTACATAGTATTCAAAATGTCTATATCTCAATGTGTTATACTTGAAACCGAACTTCTGATATACTACGCATAAAAAATACAAAAAAATCGTACATATATTCAAGCTAGAAGTCAAATAAGGTCAAAAGGAAAAGTTATGCAAGTATTCAGGAAGAAAAGTGTTCGGTAACATAATTTATACCGGCCATAACTCGTCTCGTACACCCGTATCTTCGTCCGTCCTGTTACGATTTCTCCAAAATGGTTAGACATTGCTTTACCTGTATGTGTTTTTGAAGCATGTTTAAATAACTGATACATGAATGAATGTGAATAAAACTACGAAATTGACATAAAATGAAACGAGAGTGCAACACGAAATTAAAAGAAATTTGTTATTCTTGCTATTAGATTTGTTCATTAATTAGAAATTTTACAATTTCATCACGTTAAAACCGTATTACTATCACCTTGCTGGCCTAATGTAGAAATAAAGTTAGTATTTGTATAACAATATTGTTGCACGAAAATATTTTAGAGGCAAAATAGTTGAGACACACACTATACAAAGAAACTTTGCAATAAACATGGGGAGATATTTCTTCCAACTTGATGTTAAATAAATTTTAACGATACTTTGTACAATAATTAAGATTTTATTATACGACATAAAGTGGGGAAAATTGAAAAAAATACTTTTCACTTATCATACAGAAGTAACGTTTTGGTTGCAAGCACAGTTGATTACGTAGTTGAATTCCGTAAGAAAATTGAGAATTCTAACATAATTCGCTTCCCAAATCTAGCAATATAAAAATATTATTACTACGCAACTACAAGAAAGGCGAGTTTCGCAACAAAACTATGTATAAAATATTTCCTATTCACATTATAAAAATAACATTTCATAAATAAATTGTATATTCTAAGTTACGAAGAAAGGAAATCTAGTATACCCAAGAGAATATCAGTAGGAAATAAAAAAAAGAAAGTGTAAATAACAATACCGCTTCAGATACTCATATCGAAGAAAAGTCTTTTAGTAATTGTCCTCTTTGATTTATATGTAAATATACTGCCTTTCGTTCCGAAAGGGGATGGTTATAAACAAACTAATTTGACAGTTAAAATATGGCTGACACAAATATATATTCAATCATATATTGTGAATAATATATATTCATATTATTCACAAAACTTATGTATTTTACCCATGATATTATTAAATCATGTACTAAAGTTACTATATTAATTTAATAGACTGTCATGTTATGAATATACAATGTTATTTTACTAATATGAACCACAAAATTTAGTGAACAAACCTTTAATCACACAAAACTTAGAGGTATTAAACATTTTGCAAAAATATTCGATATTTCGACAGGTACGAAGATTATATCCATAGATGCAGTTCATTACACATAATTAATTTTATAATGTGTTAGAGTGAATCAATAAATCAATTTGATTCACTAATCAACAAATCAATTTCAATTTGACATACACGATATTCGACTCCTTCTAACGTGACGCTAAACGAGGTAGAAGATTTAAATATGAGCCTGTGAAACATATAGCAGGCAATTTATTTTCGTTCCAAAATTAAATTATTTTAAATAATTTAATAAGAATATTATGTACCATTAAAAGTTTATAAATGCCTAAATTTGTACGGAACCACTCGTGCTTGATAGGTCTTTAATATTAATATTTTATATCTGATTATAATATTTAGTTACAACTTCTGTCACGTTTTAACTATAAATTAAAATTTTGTTTTATTCTTTATTAGTAGATATAGGAAAGTATTTTGAAGATCGTTCTCGAATTCAGAATATGTCTTGGATCGGCTTGTATTCATAAACCTTTTAACGATAAGCTAAAATTTATTTTTATTAATTCCTTAAATAATTTCATATTATTTATCGATATTTCCTCTAGATTTACATCTAAATGTTACATTACATTACACCTGGTCGAGAATAGGATAGTATCTTTTACACTAATTACTTAAAAAGAAATACTTCTCCTATAATTCAATTTTCCTTTAAGACAAATATTTTGAAGAAGCTACAGCATGTAGAGAAATAGCCCTAGTCACCCTTATACGGTCCTTACCAAAGTGCGGCAAATAATTGTGATGGAGCAATTATTGCAAACCTACAAAAAAATTCATTTATTAACTTACAAAATGTTATATTCACATGGTTGTTTGAATAATATATTCATGTATTTGAAGTTCGAGGTGGATAAAACGACCAAAAAAGAAAAAAATGGTGCAAAAATTGCTCGCAAAAAGATAAAATATTTTCTTGAAGTCATTGGGAGATTTATGTGACAGTCGCGGAATATTTGAAAAATGCGATTATTGAATAAGAACGTTAAGAAGAAAGGTCACGGATTTAGTATGGATGAAAAGTTTCTTGGCCAGACATAAAAAATCCAGATGTAACAAGTCGCAATAGTTGTATTGACCAACTAGTTAGTTACATTGCATTCGTTTTTAAAATTTATTAAATTTGGTTTGGAGTTAAATAACAATGACATCATAACTTTAAAAAACTTCTTTCTTCTTTAAGAGACTTCTAATTGTAGTGATCGTTGAAAATACCCAGACTTTTCAACCGCGAAATGTAAGTTTTTGTTATACAACCCAACCGATAATACAAAGTAATAAAATTTGATTATTCATTAAATGTACGCGACTGTGCATGTGGTTTATATAATGGAGTCAAGTTTTCTAAATAAAAGTTTAACGCAAATCAACAAAGCACAAATATTGCCATTAAAGTCTATAGATATGATTGGAAACTGAAAACTCCATCTGTATCAAGTTGGATTACGCATAATCTTCTATTAATTATAATGTTTATATATATATATATGTATATATATATATATATATATATATATATATATATATATATATACATATATATATATATATATATATATATATATATATATATATATATATATATATATATATATATATATATAAAATTGCTAACTATACTGATTTAAAATATAGAAATAAGTCAGTCTTACGTCGAAGTGATTTCTTTGTGTAGTGATCTAGCACACGCAGCCAATAAATAAAAGATTATTTAGAAAATAATTTTCAAAAAGAATAATTAATTGATTGAATAAGTACTAGATTAGATTTTTGTGTTTTAGAATATTATATAACAATCATTTCCATATTCTGAGATCCTTTTTTTTAAATAGATTTTTCACATCTAAAGTAAATTATTTGTGTCAATAATACAATAACAATATTTTATTTCTTTTGTAAAGCATCATGTTGTTGTTATTGACGTATCTATGGCACAGCTCTGGCTACTTCATCAGCCTTGTCCGTTAAAAGCATGTGTTCAGTAAAATGCATGTTTTTCCCTTCTCCACGACTGATATGAGGGTGGTGTTTATTTCTTGTGTTAAAGTGGTGTTATCTCCCTGGATGGCCTGAAGGGCAGGCTTACATTTCGAAGAGAAAACTATGCCATCAAAGGAAGCATCAGACGATATTGAATTATAAATTTTTAGGGCTTCTTTGATGGCTACAAGCTTGCTCGTGAAGGTAGAAACAATCTTCCCAACAGGAAATTTGTGACTGAAGCTGCTGCCGTCAGGATCGAAATAAAAGATGTCAGCTCCTCCTCTGTTACAGTTTGAGTTTGCAGAACCATCATTATACACTGTCACCAATCCAGGAGTCGTAACCTTGGTTATGATCTTCAGAACGTTTGTCTTGATTATTTCCCGTGGCTCCTGTTTGGTGCATAGCTCCAACAGGTCAAGATTGATTTTCACGTTAGGGGTGGTCTAATAGGGAAATTGGTTTCTTTTGTGATGTCTAGTGCAATATCTCGGTCTAGTACAATAATTTCTACATTAATATGTTTTATTAAATTTTACTACATTAATGGTAGATTCAAAATTATAAATTGGAAAGGTAACAATTTTGTATTATTAATGTATTGAATATATTTGGCATTAATTTTGTGATGTAGTATTACTTCTACTTTCTTTAAGTTCTTTACAACAACCTAGGTTTCGTTGTATTACAACTTCTTCAGGTGACCTATTAGCAAAGATTAACTCTTTGGAACATCCAACAGCATTTATATGTTTCAAAATCAATAGCGGAAGCCGGGTTTGTGTGGGTTTTCTCACTGCTTATGTTAGTGAGTTTATTGTAAGGAAGCTGTGTAGGTTTTATTATATTTTCGAGAGTTAAGCGAAAAACAAGTATTTTAGTGAGGGTAATAAATTAAATTGTTTTATTAATTAATTTATTTATTTATTTATTCTTCTTTTATTTTTACTTTTTATTTATTTTTATTAATATACTTATTTTTATATATTTATATTTAGATGTGTAGTTGGGTTGAAACAATTTAAAGAGTACTGTAGTATCAATGTCGTTTAACTATATTATGTCTAGAAGATATTAAATATGAGTGATGATATTATATTTAGTTGTTCATTTAATATATTAATCTTGATGTCTTTTTTATGTCTGTTTATTTCTAATGTTTCTAGGATATTAAGTTTATTGCCTTTTGTATTTATTTGTAATATATAGGGGGCATTATCAGTATGAGGGTGATGGTTATTTTCAATGAGGTGCTTAGCAAAGTGAGATGTGTCTGGTTTGTTATTTCGCCAGCTGGCAATGTGTTCTTTGTATCTTGTAGTAAAATCTCTTCCTGTTTGACCTATGTATACACTATTACATCGTTCGTAGCACGCAGTCGTTACATTTAAGTTAATAGATACCACTCTTTTTATGTTTATCTATTTTTTCTTTATTATTAATAAGGGTTTCACCCAAGTTATTTAAAGTATTATAGGCACATGTGGTATTATTTATATTGTTATTATTAGTAAAGAGTTTTCCTAATTTGAGTGATACATTACATATGTATGGGATAGATTTGTAGTAAATTTTATTATCATTTAGTACGACCGGGTATATTTCTTGTATTAGTATTTTTCGTAATTTGTCATTGTACAGTTTTGTGACAATTGATGGGTTATAATTATTATTTACTCCGATTTGTTTTATAGTTTTTATTTCTTTACATAAATTAGGTTATTCACAACACCCTTGGTCCCATAAGTTAGCAGCCTTCCTTTCGATGATTCACAGAAAAACCTAATTTACGTAAAGAAATAAAAACTGTAAAACAAATATATTTTCATTTTTTACTTTTCTCTGTTCGGTAGTCGTTTTTATTTTTTTTTGTTAAGAAGTTTTTTTATACAAGCTTTACAAAGGTTATCCCTAAAATAATTCTAGCACAACAACCTTTAAATACGCAACCAGTGATAAATGTAAATGGTGAGAAACACACTGTATTTCACAACCTTATTTTTTTCCAATCAGTTCGTTGTTCGACTGACCCATCTACAAAATTTATAGTTACTAATTTGGAATGTAATGCTATATAAAGATACTCTTAATCCCTTTCCTCTAATCCCAACACACCTAAGGAATTAGTAATAAACAATGTAAAACTCTTCTAATTTACATCACTGAAGATGAAAATTTTGAGAAGCTTTATTCAGATTCAATAACAATAAGAGTTGAAAGTCAAATTAACGTTGGTGATAGATGACCACTTAAAATATGTATTCGATAGGCATCAACTTTGTAATACTTCAAAATTTATAACTCGTACACAAACTGTGTACGAGTTATAAATTTACAATGAGACTCAAGAGCATATTTCAATATCAGACCAATGACCGATTTACTACAAGTTTAGTAGCACTGTGTGCAATACATTATACAAATATTATTTAAAAAACATTTATAAAAATACAAATACAGAGATGCTTTAATATAACTATATGAAACGACAAGAAATGCCAATGAAGGTAAGAATCAGATGCCAGGAGAACATACGGACGCTGTTA
Organism: Druceiella hillmani; assembly: GCA_039881145.1. Lineage (NCBI taxonomy): Eukaryota > Metazoa > Arthropoda > Insecta > Lepidoptera > Hepialidae > Druceiella > Druceiella hillmani. The sequence goes on from JAYKKI010000087.1 coordinate 9,677,167, forward strand.
TATCAGTCGCTTTAATCCTGCCTACATTCGGAGTATAATATTAACTAAAATTAAATAAATATGTCAAAGGAGGCGAATCTATCTTACACAACAAATTAGCTGGCAAACGAAATTTGGGATCAGTATCAATATGACATAGAATAGACATGAAGGTATAATTAGCAATAAATATAAATAAAATAGTGATGAAAAAAGTGTTTCTTTCTCAGTATAATAAATGTATCGAGCTTAATGTAGATTACATTTATTAGACCTTGAAATTAATTTTTCTAAAACATCAAAAAATGATTTCTGGGCTGAAATTCACCGCACTTTTGTCCCCAAATTATCTTTTTCGGAAGTCTTTTTCAGGTTTAGGAACGAGTAAAAATCACTGGAAGCTAGATCAGGGTATACGGAGGGTAAATCAGCGATCCGAAGCCAAGTTTTTATATAGCATCCACCGCAACTTTGCCTTTGTGAACTGGCGGGTCGTCTTGCGAAAATAACACACCCTAGCCAGTTTTCCGCGTCTCTTTTCCTTGATAGCTTCCTTCCTATTCAATATGGTAGCATAGTACTTTCCAGTGATAGTGGTATTTTTTTCTTTATAGTACATTAATAAAATCCCTTCACAACTCCAAAAAACAGTTACCATCAAAATTTCCAACCGATTCCGAAACCTTCAACTTCTTAAGGGAGTGGAGTACTCATTTTCTGCCACTGCATCGACTCTCGCTTGAACTCAGGCTCAAAGTGATAAACCCAAATTTCATCTCCAGTCACAATTTTCTCCAAAGTCGACTTCACGGTTGCAGGTTCGTCAGTATACAACTTTAAAAAAAACTACTTAGACGCCTCGACTCGATGTTGCTTTTGCGGCTGCGTAAGCATTCTAGAGATCCATCTTACACGGACTTTTGTCGTGCCAAGATAGTTGTCTAGAATTCTTGAAATTATTGTATTTATTACACCAACTAACGCAGAAAATTATTTCTTCTTCGGGTGAGCATCTTCCAATACAAGTTTTTCGACTTTTTCGGCAATATCCGACGTGGTGGTCACAATCGGCCATTCTGAGCGGTGGTCGCTTTTAATCGACTCTCGACCTTGTTCAAATAGACTATGCCACTTTTAAACCGATAGGGCAACGATATTCGTAAATAACTCCCATCTCTTTTTTGAGGAGTTTTTCTTTGCTTGGTGAAGAATTTAATCACCACGCGTAGTTCGATTTTCTCCATGTTCGCAGTTCGCTTTCAGATTTACTTATATATGGGACATGGGATTATTCATGAACGAATGAAGTTAGGGAGGTGGCATTTAACTTATATACCTAAAATGAAGTCCTAATTAGCGGGATACCAAGAAAGAATGTATCCCCTCTCCCTTCCTCTTCGTTCCTCTGGCTTTTGGACCTCCCCTCGTAATGATATTTAATTGTTGGACACGAGCTGTATATATATAAAACATAGCATCATCAAACTGCTCACACGTTTGACGTGAGTGTATTCTTACCTCTAGATCCTGTAGAAATAGCTCTACATAAAAGTTTTTCATACAGAATATATTTAATATTCATGCCGTAAATTGGTAAAACTATATAAGTACTGCAGATAGTAACCATTTATAGCTTTATTATATGTCTTACACTATTGATATAAATCTTATATAACGTTAAAATATTACTGTGTTTGGTCAGTCGTAAGCGGATATTGTGGTTTGTTCTAAACATCATAAATAAAACCTAAATGCGTTTCCCGACGTACTCTTAATTTTGTTTCAAATATGATCTTCTCACGATGTTATCTAGTTCTCAAAACAGTTCATAAAACATGTAATTAATAACAATTAAAAACAAAATTAACATTACTATTAAGCCACTATTAATTCACCTCTGACCTAAAATAAAACAGTCATGGAATTGCTAATTTAATTGCAATGTTAAATTAGGTTGAGATAGGTTGGAGTATCTTGTACTATGTTGGTTTAGTTAGGTTGGGTTAGGCTGGTTAGAAGCAGGGTTGGGTTAAGTTAGGTTATTTTGAATTGGGCTAGGTCTGATTGAGATAATCTTAGATTATTATCTAGCACAGTATTTGTATCAAGCATTTTATTTCAGGTAAAGTTTTGAAGTTAAAAATGACGAAATACGTGTTGGAACAAGCACAAATTATGATTCCGTAATTGTCTACATATCTTAAAACTGTTAATGTAAATTAACTGAAGTCATTATAATGTCAAGAATTTCTTTAGTTTTTTGAAATCCATTGTTGAAAAATTTTAGTGAAAATGGTACATGTTACGTCATTGTGAAGTTTAATATTTTGAAAACGAAGATTAATTAAACCTCGTTAAGAAAGAATAAAACTCACATTGCGAGGGTTCCATGTACGTTTGGTAAAAGTTGCGGTGATGCTGCTTTTGGCAGTGATACAGTTTGCAGTGACGCTGTTTTTTTACAATTTTAACTTTAGTTGTTCTAGAACTATCTTACTAAAAATTCTGAAAGAACTAATTTTTATATCCATATAACTTGATCTTTAAATGATATCCATACACAATATTGAAGTAGTTTCTTTGGAGACACGGGACCCTAAAAATTATTTTTGCCAGAAGAATACACATCACCGCGCAGTGAGTTTTTTTCCAGGAGGTAAAAGGAAGCCATTGTTTTTTCTTTTCTCCCCACTCTGCCTACAGAAATCGGGAATTCACCATAAATTTTATGTCGATCAATAGTACTTTTGATAATAAAACATTATTACTAGAGAAAAATACTACACAAAATAAAAAATGTAGGTGAGGGAAGCTAACAGCAAGAGCCGGTATGTATTTCAAAATATTAAATGAATATGTCTTAAAACGTACTGATGACAATAAATTTTGTACCTTTTTCGACAAACCTACAAACGTCAACTTCTTTAAATTTCAATACTTTTTCAAACATTTTTCTTCTGGCGCAAGAGAAAAACGGTATAAAAAAATTCAATCAAAGCCTATCGATACTATGTCTACGAACATGCATGATGTAAGACTACCATTTCATTTTTGTCTCCGTAGAAGTGAATTTAAATTAGAAAAGGAATTGCAAAATCAGACTTTGCCACAGTTATTATCGTGAAAACGTCCATCGTGTACAAAAAATGAATAAATGTTTTTGTTTTTACTCGTTTAATTCATTTGCGATTTACATTTACTAAATATGATAGTGGTGTGAGTAATAGAATAATATGACTTTGAAATTGCTTGAAACCTCTAACAAATATCAAATCAATCGGTTGAAAATCTGGAGAAAATCGATCATCTGTAGTTCACGATGTCCATCCAACACGAATATCGTAGCAGTACTGAGGCAAACTACCTTAATCCTTGTAAAAACTTTTATCCTTATTTTCCACTAGTTAATTTTATGTATTTTCTATTCAAAATTTAAAAAAATATTCTTTGAATGTTCTGAAGAACATTTACTACAAAGACTTTGTGAAAATTTGTAAGAGAAAAGGGAGCAGAACCTTGAACAATATATTGATTAATCTTAGTGGAAATCACTTGAAGAACTCGTCTTGACATTTAAGTAAAGTTTTATATTTATTGGAAAAATTAAATTATTTTCCTGCGTAAATATAGTTTAATAGATTCATTTTAATACGAGATAAGAAAACATTTTGAAAATATAAAAAAGTGGAAATGTAAAAAGTGTTACTTAAACAATATAAAGGGTACACAATTAAATGAAACTACGTGATGTAGTATTATTTCTACTTTTTTTAAGTTCTTTACCACGACCTAGGTTTTGTTGTATTACAACACCTTCAAGTGGGCTATTAGCAAAGATCTTTGCTAATAGCCTACCTGAAGATGTAATACAACGAAACCTAGGTCGTGGTAAAGAACTTAAAGAAAGTAGAAATAATACTACATCATGTAGTTTCATTTAATTGCGAATAATGAATTTCTACAAATAATCATTCTGAGATTTTGAAAATATCCATTTTGACTGGCCAACAACAAAAGTGTTTTATTTGCCTCCGAAAAAGAGCAAATAAACGTCAAACTTTTAAGACTATATGTTAGTAAGTTGAACGTGCAATAAAATATAAATATTTTTAAAGTTAAGAATGAATAACATATTAAAGTATTCACATCTTCACAAATTGTATAAGAAAAATTCCCAATTTGTCAAATATGTACACCCATATGTTAAACCATGTTCAAGGTATACTTCACCTGAAATAACACACATAACGCTCTGTAATGGCGTCAAAGTGGCGACTTCAAGAAGCAACCAACCACTCGCTATGATAACAATAACTTGTCAAGCTGGATCAAAATTCGAAAAACATAATGAACTCGGCGTAACGCATTTCCTACGCAACGCCATGTCCCTGACCGGACATATGAGTGCTTTTCATAGAATGAGACAATTGCAACAGACGGGAACATATTTTACGGTGACAGGAGGTAAAGAGTTCATATTTTATACGCTAATTGGGATGAAATCAAAAATAGAAGTCGCCTGTCGATATCTCGTCGACGCAATCTTCAAAAACGAATTCAGACATTGTGAACTGGATGATTTGAGATCTCAAATATTACTTGAATTGGACACAATCGATCCGCGATCGCAAGTAATGGATATGCTGCACAGAGCCGCCTTTAAGAGAGGTTTGGGAAACTCGATTTACTGTCCGCGGCATAAAGTTTCGGAGATTGATGGCGAGACCCTTCGGAATTATATTGCACAGAATTATACGAATGATCGATGTTTCATTTCTACGGTTGGAATGGAGGAAGGACTGGCTAGTTACATTGGAGAGAGTTTGAATTTGGAAAAGGTTTAAAATTTTTAATTACTTACATGGAAGAGAGCATAACTTTGGAAAAGGTTTGAATTATAAAGATATGTACAATGAGGAATATTAACATGTACAATTACGTGTTACTTATAAACAAAAAAAGTGTAATATGTGGTGTATGTGGAAATATATGATATCGTGTGGGAATATCCCCTGGAATACAATGAGCTTTATGAAGAATTGAATTATGTGAATCAAATAATATTTCAAAAATGAATCAACATTTCAGTTTCTTCTCTATCTAAATATTAGCTTAAACTTTTATAACTCGAATTTTAAGCATTATCTAAAGAATTAACATTAAAATTAAAATCAACATTAAAATTATGATTTATAAAATAAGAATCAACATTAAAATTATGATTTATAAAATAAAAAAAAACTATGTGTACACTTATGCACCGCGTTTAATACAAGAATAAATTTATTTAGCACCCAAATAAAAATATGGAAATAAAATAATAAAAGAACTAGAGCATGATGTTAAATACGGTTGGTTAAATCTAAATTAAGCCAAATAATTAAAGTTTACAAATTAAAATTCATTTGACAAATGAGCGGTCCGCCATTTTATTTTCGTTACCAAATTATCGCGCTTGTACTTTAGATATTATTTCTTTTCATTCTCATACAGAACCAAAACATTAAAAATGTTATTAGTAAAAAAATTGGTTTTTTATATGGAATTACAATATTTATCATTTAATATAATAGTATTATTAATAATAATATAATTAAAAAATATTAAAAATTTAAAAGAATACTCTGCATTCAATTTTTAATATATACACGTGTATATAAAAATTGTCTGGCAAGCTTTCAATGGAAAGTAAGCAGAAAAATTAAATGGTGGACCACCCGTGTGTCAAATTATTATTATTTTTATATTATTAATATATGCACGCATCGTAAAATTTCACTTTCATATTTTTTTTCCTAACGCGCTTAAAAAAGTATAACTTCAAAAATGTTAATCAAATACATAAGATATCTGACTGATTTTTAAAAATATGTAAATGCTTTATTAGAAACATTCGTAGATTGAATTTATAATTAATTAACAGTCAAAACTTTCTTCTACCAAAGAGAATAATATTTCCATTACTTTGCATTATGAATATTTACTTCAAACGTAGCTCTATTTGAAATAGCTTTGGTATATCGGAAGTCGAATTACATACTCTACCTATTTTCATTGAGGTCAAATGTCACAATCGTTCTGACAATGAGGAGAACTTCTGAATTACTGGTTTTAATATTGTATTCTTTAAATATTTTTCAAAGTTCACTCTAATACTTAAATGACGTATTAACGTCGTTGACTTTAGCTAAAATTTTAGTCATGTATTTCAATTCGAAAATAAATTAAACGTAAAAAAATCGATCTTCAAAGAAATAACTGTGACGTTATTTTTCACCAGAAGCAACTTATTCCTTCAAAACGTTAAATAATAAAATCGACTGAAATAATTCTGTTAATCTATCTCTGTTCTTATATCTCTATTCAGTGCCACCGAATTGAGTTAGAAAACGTTAAAGTATAAATAAAATTTATAATATTTTGTAATATATACAATTTAATAGTATATTACAATAATTTTGTTCCGATACGGCCCTGCTACAATTGTTCCACCTTGACTGAATATGGTTTTTCGTCAATCGCTAAACCTGGTGAAGGGAGACCGGCAAAGGTCGATATAGTGTTAGGCCAAGGTGTTACAACAATAAAAATGACACTGTTATATAGAGCAAATTAAAAAAAATTAGCTCCTTAAAAGTTCTATCAAAATCGTTAATCCGACAAAAGAGAAATCTTGCGTTTTTTTTATGAAAAGTTAGCTTATTTCATAAAAGATTGTAAATGTCATTTATACGGAATTCTTTGAATTAGCGAGATGAAACAAAGTGCGATCTGCACTTTGTTGTGTCTGTGTCTTGTTATACCCTCCATCCACAAGTGTATCATATTAATCCAGGATCCTCACAGGCTCGACAGGGTCATCGAAAAAAGTTACGTAAACCTCGATAAGAGCAAAAAAGCCATTCATGTTGACAACAATAGAACCACAGAACACATAGTATATATACTCTGTGAATAGAACCATTGTCAATGATTGTTAACAGTATATTTTAATTAATTTAGGCAATGGCTACGCCGTTTTATTGCCGTTCTCCTTTATATTAAATGTAGTATACCACATTGTAACCGTTACTGTTTACAACCAAATTTACCAAATGGAGAAATCAAATTGAACATTGGCAAGGGTATGGCTTATCATTATTTCGTTATCGCAATGCTACCATTTTTAGAATAGATGCAACTAGCATTGTCAAAAAGTATACACTATTTGAAAGTTTAAAACGTATGTCATCCATATTATATGTGAAACGTAACGGATGTGGATTTTTTATATTGCTCAATAAAAAAAGAACAATCGCTTATTTATCTTCGGCTTTGTTAATTAAATTTAATTGCAAATCTAAAAGATGACATTTATTGGCTTATCTGTTTCTCTTACTTACATTCTACTAAATGGATCTGACATGATTTTTACTATCACAGAAAGTACTTATCCAGATTCTTATATACAATACATTAGTGCAGACGTTCAAAAGAGCGTGTGCTAGAACAAATAGACACTAAGGACTATAAATGGAGCTAGGACAACAGCGATACTGGGAAGTGGGAGAAGGCATTTTTAATATAAATATGTGAGGGAAACTGCTAGAAAAAGCTTGTTTCCAGATAAGCACATAAACATCGATGTAAAAAAGGAAGATACGGCACTCTCTTACTTTACGTAAATATAAAACGAGTGTAGGTACAACTAAACCTACACAAACTCTCACAGATGCAATCACAAATTACCGACATGTAAAATTAACCGAAAGAGACAAAGCGATGCATAGTAACTGCAGTGCGAGTGACTTATTAAATTGACAGTTTCCGCCAAACGCAGTGTAGTACTGTAGTTTCTCATGGCGCGGCGCTTACGCATGCGCTATCATTCAAACATGACAGTAATAAAAGAAAATATTTTTTTTTGAAACTTATGACATTTTTATGTAATTACACTGGAAAAGTAAATCCATGTGTCCTGTTTTTGTTTTGAGAATGGTCAGTGTATATGGTAAAAGCACTAGAAGGCATTTTTGGATCAATTTGGCTGAAAATATTGGCAACTCTAATTTCAAAAACCCCGCGTCTTTACGAACCACCGGTCTACGTACGACTGAATTCGGCAAAATAAAATAAGATCCATTGGACCTGGTTTACGCGGATCACGCACTGTTTAAGCGTACCGTATCTTCCCTTTTTACATCGACTTAAGATCTCTATCTATCTATGTCTTAAGATCTCTATCGTTTGATAACTTTTTAATTGTAAGTACATGCACGTAATAACTATTTCCGATTCCAGCATCTGCCGATACAAGTGTAATATTACGAATACTGGTAATTTCAATCTATTCTGTACTTATATTTCACATTATACTTAAATTCTCATATTTTTTATTAATTAATCTTATTATGACAATCTGTCCCAAAAGTTTGTCTTACGGTCTACTGCTAGCCTACGCTTATGGAGCCGGAAAGCTTCTTCAAAAAACCCGTTCGCCCATATTAGTTCTCTCAATTTGTTTTCTTTGATCTAATAATTGGGGGAATCCATGGAGGCGTCGATGAGTGGGTCCTTGAATTTAGGAACCGTACCGCTAAAATTGAACAAATTTTTTCACTCAAAACGAAATCTTTGGTTAATGTAGTGACTGAACAAGTTAATCCCAAGACTATCTATACTAAAACATGGGCAACTTTTAGTATTCGGAAACAAGCACTCCTATATGTGTAGATTTTCCAAAAACATCATATTTCGAAATTCATACATAAATGTATTTTTACAACTTATCACTAATTTAGGGAACAGTCGTTATTATGACATCCTAACAAACCTATATTTCACCGAGCTCCGTGGTACTCGATCTAGCTAGTAGTCTTAAATTTAATTTATTAAACGCCTACTTATACTATTTAATAGCCAGAATTTAATTATTCGTTCATCGGCAGCTATCATCTGCGAATTCGAGATCACACATAAGATCTTACGATCTATCTTGGATCCGTAAGGAGTGGTCAAAATACTTATAAACCAATTACAGACATTGTAAGGTTTCTAGCAATATACGCTTGACCTCGGGTAATACTTGAGTAATCATAATTTACGTCGAGTTCAAGAGCGAACATTGTTGATAATCTTATATCAAATCTCTTGAAGTTTTCTCGGCATTGTCTAGATTGGTTTAGTCCATATCTAGAATAGTGTGTCTCAAAAACCAAAGGTAAATTCTTTGGTGACCAAATGCTTTTGCTTACCAAATCGATCTCACAATTTATATGAATTGATTATCTTCCGTTCACTTATTTTATTGATGATGTTATTAAGAATATCCACAATGATTATCATTACGCTAGGCATCTGCAAAAATCCGCATCTTTGTTAAGAGTGAACTGAATCTCAATTCACTATATCAGTAGTCTTGTCAAATTAATCGGTTAGTTAACTCCCTTCAAAGATCACCCTTTTTTATTTAATGCAATTAATGTTACACTTTGTAGTAATCTCTTGAATGCCAAATTGTTAAAAGCTTCAGTCTATCGACTGATCAAAACTATATTCATTGTCGCAAATAAACTCTAATAATCCCCTTGCTTCCATCAAATATACTCTCTCGGACCTTTCCAAGTTTTCCTGTTCATCTTTGATGTACACTCATCACATTTGGCATATTATATATATATATATATATATATATATATATATATATATATATGTGTGTGTTATGTGTGTGTGTGTGTATATAATTAACATAAAACATTTAAAGTATTCTTAAGCGTTTGGCTACGAAAATATGTTGTTTTTGAACACAGGTTACATCTCAAATTCGCCATCTTTACATTATTTTTTTTTCAGTAAATCAAATTGTAAAAAATCTACTAAGCGAAATCAGAAAGTTGTTTATTCATGATATTAAGTTATCTATTAAGAATATATTTATCTCTATATTTTGTCAAAACAAAACAACGTTTTACAAAAAATTATTAACAGCATAAACTTTCATAATGAACTGAATCCTGGCTCGCCGGCATTTCTTAGGGCGGATGCGGCCCTGTCCCGCGTCCATCGGCATTCCTCGGTGGCAACGAAGCACTGAGACGGGGCGGAGGGCGGCGTACGATCGCGGCGCTGGCTGTGCGCGGAGGCGGCGGAGGGCGCGAACTCACGGCACAGGCGGCACTCGCGTTCGGCACGCGGTCCACGTTACGCTGTCAGCTCTCCATGCTCGGTGCCGAGGCCGACTTCTTCAACGTAAACTACGATGACATCGGACTCTTTGGTGAGATTAAACATTAGGTTATGGTCAAATGGCAATACCAAGAAATTAAACAACCAAGGCACATGTTACTACTTTCCCAATAATCGATACACATCTTTCGCCTTTTTGCACATATTTCCTACTCACTCTCATTTGACCTGGATGCTACCTGATGCCCATCAGTTAGTACAGTAGATATTCATAAACTTTGTCTACTTCTCCTAAAACATTACTCTTTTAATAAATTTTGTTTATTCTCACGAGGTAAAAACAAGAAAAGAACTGTAATAGATGGAAGAAACATAATATTAAAACTGTCTTAAGTTTGTTTTTACTAATAAAAATAAATAATTCGAAACATTCAATTCGATTCCAATACGTAAATGGTTCTATAAACAGTAAACAACCATAAATCAACTCTCTCGTATTAGAAATGTGGAGAGTATATTTGATGTATTTAGAGCGAGTGCAGGATAAAATTATAATTACTAATTACACTTGTCCAGGTAATAGTAGATATAGTAATAACATATTACACTTGAAGGTAATAGTAATAGTACACGCGATCTCATCGGCAGCTGAACAGGTCAGGATAACTGCTTCAATTAATTTTTTTTCTTCCTATAACAAAAACAGTGATTATTTGAAGTGTCTCATTAACACTAATTGGATTATTTTAAGTCCAAGTATTATTTTTCAAGGTAATTTTAGCATTTGGTGAGTATGAAGAATACAATTGCTTATTTTCATAGAATTTACCATTTTTTCCTTGTCTCACATTTTCCCTAAATGGTGCAAAATGACAACAACGCCGATGAGCTCTTACCCCTAATAAAATGAATTCTTGCACTTAAGAGGTAGAAAGAAAAGTCTATAATATAATATGGTACAGCCATTAATCGGATAGCCTAACCGGGGAGCTCTCCAGAATCTCGAGGCAAAGAATATGGTATGCTTGGTGTAATTCTACGCGATAATATTCAGTAGATGGTCTCATATAAAGAGAATTACCGGTTCGGTTTGGATAAAAAAAGGAAAAAGAACTTATTCTTAAAAAAATGGAAATATAGACTTTAAAGAAATGTATTAAAAATTAATGGCATGTATACATCAATATTGATGTTAGCTAAATCACTTTTTGGTTGTCAACACTCGACTAATTATCAAGATCAATTGTTTCAAATATTGAATATATTTGGCGTTAATTTTGTAGAAATTCATTATTCACAATTAAATGAAACTACGTGATGTAGTATTATTTCTACTTTCTTTAAGTTCTTTACCACGACCTAGGTTTTGTTGTATTACGACATCTTTAGGTGGACTATTAGCAAAGATATTTCTAATAGCCCACCTGAAGATGTTATCTTTGCTAATAGCCCACCTGAAGATGTAATACAACGAAACCTAGGTCGTGGTAAAGAACTTAAAAAAAGTAGAAATAATACTACATCACGTAGTTTCATTTAATTGTGATCAATTGTTTCATTACTCCCAGGTGCTACATGTAAATAATTAATTCCTACAGATGAACAAAACACTGAATAAACAATAAAAGGAGAAAAATAACATGCACACAATATTAAAACCAAATTTAATTGAAAAATATTTTATAAAAATTTTAAATAAATTGTTAAAATAAATATTTGTTAAAACTCGAATCCGGGGCAGTTAAAAAAGGATCAGAAGCGCAGCCGGCATTTTTTATATATGAGTTTAGTTATTTACAGACTACAGACTCATTACATAGTCTGTGATACAGACAATAAAAAGCACTTAGATTGATTTGTAAAATAAATACGGTCATAGAATTTTTACATTTATCTCCGCTACAGTTGATGCCACGAAAAAAAATGGGCATTAGTCGTACTGAGAGATGAGATAGATCTGATTTAACTAAAACTGATAGAAATTTAAGTTTTATAAGGTGTTCATTTGAAAAAAAGGTGTATTATAACCTTCAAACGGCGATAACTCCGGAATCGTCTATTTGAAGAAAATCTATTAATCGTCATTTGAAAAGCTTATACATTATATTATATATATATATATATATATCTATATATCTATATATATATATATATATATATATATATATATATTCAATATTATTCATGAAATACTTCCTTTTCTGGGTTATTTGAAAATCTTGAAAAATTTTAATTTTAAATTTGAATTTCCTAAAAAATTTTAATTTTAAATTTGAATTTTCTCTTAAAATGTGCATCTTAAAAGTCTACCAATACTTGGGAATATTAATTGTATTTTAAATAAATGATGTAGAAAAATATTTTCTATACATGTGATGCAGAATAATTTTACTTTCATTTTAAGCCCAAAAAGACGAAGTTTCAATTTCTTCTTCACTGTAACTAAGTTGTTTCATGTGCTATAAAAGAAAGTAATGTACCATTTTATAGGACTATTGCATACTCCAAAAATATCCTGTGTAGTTTTACTTAAAATTATCATTATTATGTTATTTCAAATGAAAAACTTAATATTTGTTTCCTAGAAAAGATATTGAGTCTTTTTATTGCTCATATCCTATTAAAATAAATAAAGAACTAAATAGTTTTTTTATTATTTTAATTTTGCTTCTTATCCTTGTTTTTTTGCCAGAATTTGCGGTTACCGCTACATTAACTGAAAACGGGTTTTGAACTTTAGCGCATTGATTGATATTGTGTACATATGCTATTTTTACCAAAAACTAGGCAACTTGAAACTCTAGCTCAAAAAATAAGGCTTTGTGAAAAAAAATATATTAAAAATGTGTAATCTTACTAATCGCTTATATTAACCAACTGTATCAATACTGATAGACTGATTTTACTTTCACCCCTCAAACTCTATACAAAAGTGGTTGCTGGATCAAAAGGATATTTAATCTCAACACGATTCATGCATTAATGGTTTAGAAAAAGTAGCACAAACAATTAGGAATGAACTACATAATTATATATTATATGACTTTATCCAAGATCATAACATTATATGCTAGGAATAATAAATAAAAGATGGATATTTACTTAGGCCATAATGTTATCGATCTTAATTCCTCTAGAATAATTGTTATCGAAATGTATGGTATAAATCCACGTCATTGCGTCGCTTTCCTTCATGAAAGATGATGTCAGCAACGACATCTATGATAGTGTCTACATCTTTATTTATATTTGTTTAAATGTAATACTAAACCGAAATATATTAAAGTGAATTTAATTCTTGCCCTCATTTTTGTTTATAATGTTTATCTATAAATGGTAAATATATATTGTAGGGCTGCAGTTTCACAATTGTAAAGCTTTTAGATTCGTTATTATCATCACTTAATTTTTATTGACAACTAAATGAAACTACGTGAGTAGAGTAGGTATTATTTCTACTTTATTTAAATTCTTTACCACGACCTAGGTTTCGATGATAACGTCACGTTTGTATGATAACGTATTCAGATGGACAATTTGAAGAGATCTCTTCAAATAGCCCACCTGAAGATGTTGTCGTACAACGAATATACATAACGTAGTTTCATTTATTTTGGAGTAAAAATTAAGTGATTATGAATTTTTATAAAATTAACGCCTAATGTATTCAAGTTATTATAATTATTATACGTTTTCCAGGTTTTTCCGAATTTGTTTGTTATTATTATATGTTTTACATACAGGAATGCGAAGTAGATTTTTATGACTTTCGTATACTACTTTTAAGCCATAGTTTTTTATAAAAATATATTTTCTGTTTTACAATTCTTTGCTAGGTTTAATTTCATATAATATTTAATTGGTCTAAAAATAAAGAAATAATCTATTGTCGTTAAATTTACAGTTCCGTAAAATTACTGTATAAATATAAATATTTATACTTTATTTCACTATCTGTCACATTACTAACTCTAAGCCTACTGTCCTGTCCTAAGTCCTAATATTAGTATAACATTATGATAATAATATTTACACTAATATCATACTTAGAATTCGTAATATAGAATCAATGTTCGATACAGCAACATATAACAAGACAAGTATATAACAAGACTTTAAAAAGTTATATTAATTTTTATCGTTCAGGGGTGTTCCTGGAAGCAGACGGGCACAATATGGCGCGTGTTTGCACACGCGCCGCCGAATACCTGAAGACCGACCTGGCTAAAATAAACGTTGCACAAGCAAAACAAGCAAAGAAAGCACTTGGTTAGAGGCAATTTATTTTTTACCTGCGCCTGAGTATAGTTCTCACATTTCATGGGAACTGATTTCGATATCATAGATTAAATTAAGTCTAGTATTATTTATTGTAAGTGGTATTAACACATCAATACATTAACATTTATAAATTAATGTTAAGGTTTCTTCAACGAGCAATATATATATATATATATATATATATATATATATATATATATATATACATTTGGAAAAATTACATAATATTGTCTTATATTTGAACCTTTTTACAATTTCTTGCTTTCGTTTTACATATGTGAAGTATGCTATTATTTCTCTCATATTATATACCCAATAAACAAGACTCGTGCACAACTGACGCGTTGATGCAGAAGAATTGGTACTCACATTAAAACAGCTGCGACCAAAACATACTAGTGTTTTCAGTTGACTTCTATTCGATTTCATTAAGACGCGTGATGCCTATTTCATTTTACCTACTCTACATATTGTATATATTATACATATTGTATGAATCCCTAATAAATAAAACTTATATTTACTCCCGTTAGCAAAACTTGCATAGGACTATAATAATCAACTACAAGCCGTTGTCGGTGTCTACCACAAGTTAAATTCCAATTCATTTATTACCAACAACGACTGTCGTTCAACGACGGTGGACCAATAGGACAATTTTTGTTTTGTGAAAAACTTTAAAAGATTTTAGTAAGACCTAATGTTCAAAAAATGATATGAAAAAACTAATTTTAATAGAAAAAGAGACTTTTTTTAAAGAAAATCAACATGAGGCATTATTCTACGGAGTGAAATGTAGAACAAAATTGATCTCGTTTCAATTCGTTCAGCGGAAAATTATTAAGTTATTTAATCGCTATAGTCGTGATACAATTTATCACCATTTTCATTTTAAATTTATACCTATAGTAACTAAATATATTTTACTTTGAAAACTATCTAAAAATTATTCTATTCATTGAAAGAAAAAGGTAAAATTTATACAGTTCTCAATTTTATTGTTCCCTTTTTAATTGGAGTAATAAATAGTAAATCGATGCATTTTCAATAAATAATAAATCTACAAATGAAAAATAGTTTCTTCAGTATACACAAAAAAATACTAATTACCCTATAATTTCGGAGTATATAGGCAGCACAGCATTACTTTTCTGGTATTTAGTTCAGGTTTGGGTACTGTCACTCCTGTTTATCCTGCATTAAGCCATTGGCGTTTCCAGGTTTGTTTAACATTACTATTTTATTACACTTAGTTTTTATCACCGGTTACTAATTGTTTTAGTTAATAAAAACCACTTTTTTTAGTTAATAATTATTTGTAAACTTTAATTAAAAAGTAGCATAGACCATACTTGGAGAGAATTTAAATCTTCTTTTATTTTCAGACGCTAACAATTATTAACAGGTCATGTTTTGCCTATTTATACTTTATAATAAAATATTCTAGAAGTTTTGGCAAAGTTTTCGGGTATGGTACCCGTAGTTAAACACTTATTAACCAACCTAATATATTTTATTAGGTATGTATGTTATAATTTCTATTACTAATATGTATCCTCGGCAATACTGAGTGTCGTTTAATATAAAGTTTACGTACTTTAGTCACTGTTATCATCCGATTATCGCAGTTTATATTTTACAATCCTTATTCCCTTCATATACTTATGATTTCTAATACTGATATGTATCCTCAGCAGTAATGACTGTTATTTAACAAGCAATTTACGTATTTTAGTCACTGTCTTCGGGTGATTCTCGCAGTATATATTTTACATTCCTTATTATTTCATTAGTATAATTGTAATCTCTGTTACTGATATGTATGCTCAGCAATATTGACTGTTGTTTAATATACAGTTTACGTGTTTTAGTCACTATTCTTGGATGACTCTCGGAGTATTTATTTTACATTCCTTATTCTCTTCGTATACTTATAATTTCTATTACTGATATGTATCCTCGGCAATATTGACTGTTGTTTAATATGCAGTCTACGTACTTCAGTCACTGTTCTCGGATTATTCTCACAATATATATTTTACTTTCCTTATTCCCCTAGTATCATTGTAATCTCTATTACTGATATCTGTACTCGGCAATATCGACTTTGTTTAATACACGATTTACGTATTTTAGTCACTGTTCTGGGATGACTCTTAGAGTATTTATTTTACATTCCTTATTTCCTTGCACATATCGTCGGCCTTAAAACTGAGAGTTGAAATCTCTTCCAGTAACTATTTCACGGATTATCTTCTGCCATCCAGTTCTGTCTTCGATGGGATGAACGGCATTACAGACATTACTGGTCTCGAGTGTAGATTGAATCTGATCGGTAGAATGCACGGGCACAACTTTATCTTCTCAATTCCTTTCCTTTCACGTTGACAATTGCAAACAATTTCTGGAGGCCATTAGAGCTCTCTTCAGCCATGTTGTGTACATGGCTTCATAAATAAAAAGTGAAGGAAAGCTTGATACAGAAAAATATCGGCAAGAAAACTTAAAAATAAGTTATTGCTGAATTTGTTATCTTAAACATAGAATAACTAAAATGTTATAAAAAATGAGTAAGGTGCAAAGATTTTTAATATTACGTAAATGAGATAGCTTAACTTTGAAATAATTATAAGAAAAGAAAAGCATTATATAAATATCTGTACGTCAGAAAAAATGTAGATGGATTATGGTGATACCATCTCCAATATAGAGTGCGCTCTATATTATTAGCAGTATAATTGACCAGTTTTAAAATTCATTAAATTATTTAAAACCATTATTTAAAACCTGCACTAAACCTAAATAAAATTGAGTATGAAATAACCCCTTTTGATAAACGTGACTTTTAGAACATTATTTTTACGGAAATACGAACTCATTGAAAAAGTGAATATTTTAAATTTAAAAAATGATTTCGTAAATTTGATAATATTTCTATTTCTATTTTCACGTAAATATCGAACAGAAAAGTTTGCCTGAGTGATGAATTAGAAGTATACTGAGAAAGTTTGCCTGGGAAAATTTTCCTCAATTTAAATCCCTTAAATGAAGAAATTTTTAAAGTGACACCAGAATGAGCGTGATAGTTTCACTTGAAGGTACTCTGTATTCACATTGCGTCACTTTTAATTTTGAATTAATCTGTTAATATTATTCTTAGTTTATAATCTGGCTGTCAATCAGAATACAAAGTTCAAATTTAAAGGAATTATCTAATGTTATCTGCTAAAGTCAACATTTTGTAAAAATATAATGGTTATATTATAAGCAACCAAACGGGAACTCTCGATCGGAAATATAAATATTTAGAAATATATTCTAGGTGGTTTTAAATTCACAATTCTTATATTTGACAACATTTTGTATACGTAAGTCTGAACCTGCAGAAACTACGAGGATCCAAGTGACACATGGAAGTTAAGAGTCCCGTGTATGACTAAAGAACCCTGAAAAGACCTCTAATATAATAATGTATCAGATTGACTTCAGCATCAGATTAATTTATCACATTAATATATCAAAAAGTTTTTTGTTAAGAAGAGTAGATGTAAAAATAAGTCAGTTGACTAAATTTGGGTAAGCGGTTAATTATTTACTTTAATATCTATTTAACCCAAAAAAATTATATTTTTCCAAAAATCAAATATTCACATTACGCTTTTTGCGTTTAAAAAAATCAATTTATATTTATCTCGAAAACACTCAAGACTCATAGCGTCTTGAATGATGTCACTTGTCATGAAATAAATCAAAAGAATCATGTCTATATAAGACAGTTCTTTTTTGTTTATTTAAAAATGAATTCGTCTTATTACGAGTACTAGTACTGCTCCAGTGTAAAAGCACAACTATTAAAACGCCAAGCAATATATATATTCCAAACAATGAACAAATACGGAAAAAGTGGCTGCAACTTGCAAAGAGCTCATAGTCTACAGATTCAAGAAAATATTTTTTATGAAGATAATTTTGATGTAAGTATTTATTTACAGTTTACATATCTATACAATATGCTATCCTCGCACTACAAAATCCGTGTCTTGTGGTTCTGTCATAAACAATGGCTTTGATTTATGTTTTCTATAGAAAAACATTAAAATGTCGAAGCTCTGAGCTAATGCTATTGATTAAAAACAAGCAAATTAATATCACTCAAACACATTCTATTTCCAAATTTAAAGCACTTCTGATAAATGTTGCAGTCACTATTTTTACAAGTTTATTCATAAAATAATAATAATATATGAGTTGAAGTTAAGTCGTTTTGGTTTTATGTTTATACCTCGCAAATCTAACCTTACAATACGTATACAAAAACAAACGGTTACTGACTATGAACAGAATTAATAATATTTCAACATGTAAAATATATTTCTGCTCTGTTGAACACAAACAACTTGCAGTGAAATTTTAACTTTCCGAAATTCTAATAAACAGAAGTCACTGTTTGACACGAAAAATCTACCAAGCGTCAATTTTGGGCAAATTACTACTATTTGCTTTGCTAAAACCTGATTCCATTGCAAATTATACGTATCTCAGATGTAATAAAAGACAACTATATCAACTGACAAATATTCGTTAAAAACGAAAAATTACGCAAATAACCTGTTGTGTATAGGAAAATGTCAACAAAATTAATTGTGTTTTGGGAGGTGTGACGTAACGTTTTCTAATTGATGTTCACTGTCACGTAATTGAATACGTAATTTTGCCGAATTTATTTCCTAACAATAAATATTATCTTTACTTTTAATAATAAATGTGTTTTTTTGATATCTCCATATCATGATTAATCATTACAAATCACAATCAATTCGATTTATTCTTAGTGGAAACTAGCCTATTGTATACGAGTTGACATTAAAATACATTTCAGGTACCATTTGGCACTTTTAATTTTTTTGTTCCCTTTATGAAATATTAAGTTTCAAAGTCGTTTGCTCTGTATGTTTGTACCTATTTTCCAAACAAAACTACTGGAAAATATCTCAAAAATTGATATTGATAAATGCTATGAAATGAAATGATTTCGCGTAATCTAACCTTATCAATCTTCCAACTATCAAAAAATACTATTAAGTGCGCAGAAGTAACGCACATAGAAATTACTGAACGACTGATAATTGCTTGCTACTGCTTGCTAGTGTACTTAATGTGAATTATTAAAATATGTTTTGCCTTAATTGATTAAAAAAACACTGAAGATGAATCACAAGTCCAACTGTCGGGATATTAGAATACTTATTTAACTTCCCTAGGACGTCATAAGAAGGTGCGAACAAAACAAGAATTGAAAAATATATATAGTTTGATAGGGACTAGGATATGTATATAAATTTTGTGAAAGACTAGGGAACCCTAATCATGCGTGATTTGACAGGTCCATGACAAATTTTTAGTTTCCATTCTTTCAAATAATTGTTTTTTGATTCCCTTTATTATTATTTGGTATGCTCTCCTCCTTTTATATTATCTGTTTCGTCCATTTTAATTTTTGATGTGAAACATCTATAGGCGCAGGTATAAACCGGATCGTTGGCGTGGCGACGCTTGCCGTGGCCACGGGTCGCCATGCTATACTAAGGTATATATATAGTCTATATGTAGTAGAGTGTACGGTATGGCGACGTGTCGCCATGCGCAACCGACTACGCGACCCCCTCCTCACTCAGTTCGACGCTGTTTACTACGGTACACATAACCTGTGCTTTATTATTTTTGTATTAATTGTAAATAAATGTTTATTAAAAAAAGTCACCATTTTCTGTAAGAAATTCGTAATACTTTATTTTTTCATTATGCTATATTTAGTTCCTGTAATACTCTTGTCTTTTATGCATATTACTTGTACGAACACGATGTTTCACATCTGCCAGGCGTCCCGTGACGGTTCACTGTTTTTTTTAGTTCATAATTTGACTAGCCAAAATATAGTACAAAGTGATGCGTACTGTTATTTCTATGACATTGTAAAATATTCGTAGCTTCTTTTCTGTTCTTGGGTTGCACGATTTGGAAAGAATATATATTATTGATATCATAAATATTCGATATCTTCGGTAATAAGCTTCAATCACTCTAAATATTTGCTTTACCTGAAGCTTAAATATGTTATATTTTTTATACGTTAAATGACAAATAAAAAGTGGGTACAGGCTTTGACAAGGGAGGGTAACTTTAAAGCCAATAATTATTCCGTTTAGGTTGGGTTCATTTGGTACAGATCTAAACTCAGCTCATAATTTGGTTCTTCAAATGGAATTCATTATGTTGGTGTTGACAAATGGATTGGTACTTCTGGAATAACTCTGTTGATTTTCTTGTTAATATGTTTACCTATATTATGGTTATAAATATGGTTAACCATGTGTGTGATAATGTATCTTGTACAGAAAAAAACAAAAAAGGAACCAATATTGCAAAAATTAATTTACTGAAAAAAGCATCTAGAAAGTTTGTATGCAAATAAGAAAAGTAGAGAATAAGATATAATTATATAAAAATAAAGAATAAAGGAAAGTGAAAGTTCACTTTAAAAAAAGTGATTCTGAAAATATTTAAAAGTTTAGAAAACCGTTACGCATGTAAGTTCAGATGTGATACTTTAATATCTTCCTATTCTTATTAATAATTCATGCGCTGAACTGCTACGGCAGATATTTATCTCTGCTTTGTCCAAAAAGCAGAAATTAAAAGCGTCATCGCGTAGCTTTTTTAAAAACTGCTCATTAAATGTGACCTAATTACATATAATCGAGTGACATATGCAACTTACAGTCTGAAGATGTATCACGTAAGTAAGTGTTTAAGTACAATAAACGAGTGACAAAAAATACACATATTTTTTTAGGATACAGAGAATTCGAAAAGAAACTAATAATTAGATGATTGACAATAGGCACACGTGAATATTGTAAATGTATCCCAGCCTCACCGGTATTAGAGACAGTGGAACAGGTCAGGAAGTGGGCGTATTGTCAGGCTATACCAACGATCGAGAAGCACCTCTTCTTCTGATTGATAAAAAATAATTAAAACTTAATAACGACTTATCTTCTCCTACAGCTTCTTATATCCTGCAGTCGGTAGAGTCGAGCGAGCAAGCTTTGCGTGAAATGGCCCTGCAAATGGCACGTGGCATTCAAGTGCATTCGATCGGCGACCTGGCGCAGAACGCGCTGGCCCTCAATGAATCCGACATTATTGATACAGCTGTTTCCTTGTCCAAGAATGGTGAACGTTCATCCTTGTATTTGTGAAAATATTTGGCTAAGATCAACTTTTTCAAAATTTATCCATTTATCCCCATAATGCGGAAGTGCTGCCATTAGTGGCAATATTAATTTCACGTATTTTCGGAAAAATACATAAAACCAATTTAAGTAAAAAGCAGTTTAAACAATTGAATCTTGTAAATCTTTTGCGTTTGATTCAGGTAATCTAGGTATTTGTGGTGTTTGCAATGTACATACGGATTTGTGATATTCAGTTTTTGTATTTACATTCGTTGTTAAATCTTACAAATGATATATATTTTAACTTACTTTTGAACGTTACAATTTACTCGTACTACGTAATATACGTAAATACACCTAGAAAGTAAATATATCAAGCAAATAGAATATTGTTACGTTTTACACATAAAGCAGTGAATTACGAAACGTAGAAAATTAAAAAATTTTTTAAATTTTTGGCAAAGAGATTGAACTGATATGCGACGGTTAGAAATTGAAAGAGATAGGTTTAAATAGCAGTATTCTCAATTAATTTAATAAATACAATTTTAAACCATACTGAAATTCTAATTTAACTGGATTAAATTTTTTGTGAAATTTTATTTACGATATTCCTAAAAAAATTAATTTTAACATATTCGTCCATTATTTAAATTTAACATATTTTCTTACCATTTCTATTAAAACTGTTTCGACATCACATTTTGTATTACTATATCATTTCCATGTTGAAAAAACACCTTTGAGAAATATTATTCCATTGAAAAATTTGTTAAAAAATAAAATTAACATCCAACAAATGCCAATCTGCATTTCGTTTTTTTTTAATAAAAAGGTAAAAGCTTGTAAATTAGTTCACAATATAAGAGCTTTTTTACTTTTTAGTAAATACTTTTTTTACAACTCTTTATAGTATCATCAAGTCACGTAAAAACTTTTGCTGACGCCTGTCGCTGCAACAAGTAGCATTTTGAAACCTTTACTCTTATCATGGTTATGGTCAAAGGTTATGTTTGCCTTGATATATTACAAATTAAATAAGTAGAAACTGCTAATGTTTCATCGACACATTTCATCGACATTGTAATACCCTATTTATTTACTCCAATGTCTATGGCAATCAACATAACAGCCTGTTACTATTCACCTACATCATACAAAGCATATCGAATATTCATATAAATATCCCAGAAAATGATATTGTTGATCCTTTTCAGCTTTAGAAATGACGATAGCTGCCGTTGGTGATGTGCACTATATACCCAGTATTCATGAATTGTGCTCCACATAACGCGATATTTGCCTGATGATTAAAATAGCTGTTGAATTTTTCAATAATTTTTTTTTCGTACAACTGTCAAATAAAGCGATATTCCACCTGTGTATTTAAAAATGATTTAATTATCACTTTCATTATTTAAACAAAAAAAACTTGTCCAATTCTAAAAGCTTTTGAAACATTTTCAAGTGAAAATTGTTTAAAACCTAAGACGTAATGTCGGATTGATTTGTAATATCTTTGAATAAAAATATTAAATTGTTATGTTGAGTTATTTTTTATTACGGAAATGGTATATTTTTCAAGCTAAATCTCAGTGAATTCTGACTTCTCAATATATTTATTTAATGTTGATTATTATTAAGATGTTTACACTGAAAAAATTATGTAGTGTTTAAAAGTGAACTCTTACCGATATAACGTGTATTTGTTCTTTATCTGTGTATTTGTTCACTGTGGTCGAATTGAAGAAAACATTGGAACAGATTTGGATTAAATTTTTACATGTAACGCAAATGATCGACAATAATGGATCCGACAGTAATTGGAGAAAATAGAACATAAGATATTTAATACTTGAACGCATATGTCCTAAAACATTGGTTCTACAAAATTAATTAAACCGACTATCGCCGTTCCCAACTTTACGATTTAAAACGCTCAAATGCATAAAAGTATGGAACATACGACGTAACACACGTGGTAACGAAGATGGGAGACATACATATTCAACAGCCGCGCGCTCATGTGGTAAATCCGAGGGAAGTCGAACACCGACCTAATCCCACCAAAGTCAGCAACTGTCGGCCGTTAACTCACCACCTACACAAGTAATTGGTTTGAGTTGCGCGTTATTGTTATATATTTGATTGTTTTAATGTATGCGATATATGAATTATCGGACTGAGATATCAATTAAAAAAGGTTCGGAAGATTAACGAGCGCTTGGACGAATTGTATTGGAATAACTATTATGCTATTACGTTGATAATTTTCTGCAAATCCGAAATGGTTTCAATTAGTTCTTCGTTAAAGTAACTACATTACAAAGTAAATCTGCATATATAAACACTTCAAGTAATTGCAAACACCGCCACCCAGGTCGTTTGCTTAATGTAGCGAAAATTGTCATTAATGATTCACAATTAGGTACATTTCTATGAACATTCAAACACTGTGCCACAAATCTATTCAGGAGCATGGGGCGCAAGTGCTTTGCCTTCTGCGCTACAAATCGTATCTCTTTTAATATAATAAAAGTAAAACGATCTCCGCTTTTTTTGTTTGTTTGTCTTTCCTTCGCGTTTAGACGGCTTAATAGATTTCAATAAAATATTTGCAAGTTTATGTTATATATCCTGGATTAAAAGATAGGTATATATCATTTACAGAAGCAGATCAGAGAATTTAACTCTAAAAAAGATAAACTGAATTCTTTTTAATTTAGTTTCCAAACTAGGGAAGCATATTCCTTTCAACATACAAAATTCATGGATGAATTCAATGTCAATTTGATCGAGAGTACTAACACGTAAATAGCGCGGCGTACCAGAGCAAATGTAAAAAGTCAAATCTGGTAATTCATTTTCAAAATAAAACTTACCTATACAACTGGCTTGACAGAAATCCATACCTTCATTTTCAAAAAATAATTATTTATATTTTTCTAATAGTAGGGGGGTGAAACCGCTGGCAAAAGCTAGTTCTACAAAATCCGCCAGTATTTTCTGTTATACTATATTGAGCTATATTGTTATAGTAACTCGTCAAGTGAAAGGCAAATATTTTATTATTCCACGAGATCGACTTTTTGAGTAAAAGTTCTGCGGAAATACGAAATGTCCAATTTGATAGTTATTTCAAAATCTAAGAAATATTGTACAATGTTGCACACTAATTAATTTAACTTAGAATTTAGTAAGTCTTGAAATTATTCGATATTCTTCAACGTGCATAAACGACGAATCCACCATACCTACCCACGTACCCTTATTACTGGTCTTAAATCACTTAATTTAACCTTTTCGAAACATGTTACATTTTATTTCCTACCAATGTACGCTTTAAACCCGTTATTTAAATTTGTCATTCACGAATATTTATTTTAACTATGAAAACATACACTCAGATGTAATATATCAATTTATACTTATTACCTGACTAAAAATTACTTTTGTTCGAAGGCTTTTTGGGAGTTATTTTCTTCAACAGCGTACAACAATTCTCTTCAGTATCTAGATGAGCAGCAAAGAAAGTATAGCGATATCCTTCCTCATAATTCTTTATAAAGTGCTTCGTCTAATTCACATGCTTTATATAGAAATAGAAAGTTTTACGTGCTTTTATTCTTGTAAGACCGTTTATATGACAATCCTATCAATTGCTAGTACCTGGAATCTCTTCATATTTGTTTCAAATCCATTTTCAAAATTAAAGGCCGTATTTTAAAAATGATAAAAGGTATGGATTAATCATACCAAGGTATGAATTAATCAATCCAACTGAAAAAAAATTCTTCTCGCTCTTACTTTAAATATATGGACCAGTACATTATAAAAATATACGATTCCGCTCCATAGACAAGTAAGTACTTGCAAAAGTTCAAGAACGTAAGACTTAAAGTTTAGAAACGGGGAAGTCTGTGCGGGAATTATGAACAGACATGACAAATTTACATGGGTTCTTTGTTTAACAATAAGACTGTAAATATGGGGTGTTAAAGTTTTGCCAGTTTATTACGGCCACAGACAACATTAACCAGACATGCGTCTTACTAGTATATTTTATTTATAGTAGAGCAAAAACTTCACACTTATTGTCTCATCGTATTTACTACGGCGTTTAAAGTCTTTGAAATGATTAATTCTTTCCTACTATGAGGGTCAATGACCTCGAGTTTGTTAACATTAATATTAATATTGCCTGATTACATTCTTAGATTATTCAAAATAGCATTTAGGCTGTGATACTCACAGATTAAATCTGCGGCTTTTTGCGAATACTTTAGGAACTATATTCGTAATTTACAAATAACAGCAAATATTTTCAGAAAATATTATTTTGATCCGATCTATGGAATACTAAAAATAATCGAAAGTAAAATATGCCATAACTACTATTTAAAAATATGCCATAACCACTAATACGTTTTTGATTACTAATAATTATAGGTATGCCGTACATCAAATATAGGCAGACAACCTGTTTAAGATTTCTCCTCTTTAGAATTTAGAAAAAAGCTATAATATTGTGACCAGATTCCATTATTCCAAAGTTGGCAGCATTTACAGTGAATGAGTATTCGCAGAAGGCGGTGTTATGTTTAGAAATAGTAATAAGGATGTTAGTTGTTCCTGGTGTTTTTAAACAACGAATGTCAAATTTTCAATCAATAGTTTTTAAATCGAAGTATGTAAGTAATAACCTAACCAGATAAGCAATAATAGCTTTGATTGTAATACAGTCTTCAATACGTTAAACTATACGGCAACTGTCTGACACACTATCACGGCAGCTGGCTGGCACACTCTCGTGTATAAGTAAACAAATCTGGAAAACATAAAAGTACATGATAAAATATCGCACATATTTGACATATGTGAATATCATCATCATCATCATCATCATATATATTAATACGCTAAGGTAAAGATGTTACACTCCCTTTTTAGAAAAAACCTCACAACTAATCCACATAAATTATATATCATTTTATAGATAATTGCTTGCTCTACCGGCATCCACAACTAAAAAATTTATTATTGCTATTGTTTTTGCAAATTAATTAATTATTAAAATTATATACACAAAACAGCAATGCTGCCATCTAACGGCTCAACGTCAATATGATTGACGGTCGGTAAATTTTTTGTTTAATTTCAAATCCACTCACGTATAAATAAAGTGGCGCTTTAGCTCAATGCTTTTGATACTTGCGCCTCTATATGTCAATTTTAGTAAAATATTTGTTTGATCTGTCATCTGAGCTTCATAATGGAATAAATAATGCGAAGACTTCGCACGGGTCACGCTAGTTAGAAATAACCACGAATTAAATTTTTCTATTTTGTGTCATACTTTTCAAAGCTTTTATTTTATTTAAATTTTTAATTTAAGATGTTATTTGCTCGTGTTTTTGGGCTATTTTTTTTTTAAATTGTGAGTAATTTATTTCCTACTTTTCAAACTTAACATAAAATAATCAGGTGTTATTACAGTGTTCAATCTGAATAGAAGTTTATACCTCTTCAGGATCTATTATTCCTAATAAATATTTTTTTATTTATTAAAGAATTAATGGTGGGCGTTGGCCCTTACTATGCCATTTTAATGATAACGTTCACGTAAATATTAAAAAAAGACAATCTCGAACAAATTTTGAAAAACACAATAAATATCTATATCCCTAACTTACTATGTTTTAAAATAATATTAAGGCTGAATTTTAAGATTATGTAAAATGTTTAACGAATTAGTTAAAAAGAGTGATGCAAACTTTTAAATATAACTAATATCTTTTTCGTGAATACTTTCAAACGAGTACCCCATTTTAGGGGAAATGTTTTTCTATACGCATTTTATATAATTATTATATAAAATCTATATTTGATACGATTTTTTGCTTTTAGTTTAAAGGAAAAATTCTCTTAATCTAAACCCTTTGTTCGAAGTTTCTTTATTTGTTGTTCCAGTTCTTATAGGTACCTATTTTGTAGGTTTATTTTCCTGTGTTTTTTATTTTTTGTTCGCTGTCTTTTTCTACTATATAATTTTAATGGTACGCGTTTCTTCCAATCATATCTCGCTTTTATTTACTTATTGTAAATGGCTGCTGGTCTCTTCGTCTTTGAAAAATTATGGCATACATTACTGTTCCATTGTGTAATTGCGTAATACCTTTCAGTTCTTTGTGTTCTTTTTTTAACCATTATACGTTCATTCGTCGGTTCCGGATGGTTTGACTGTGCTAGGCGTGAGGTTTCAAATTTTTATTACAAGTGTTTGGTCCTCCTTATAAAGTTATAGAAATGATTCTGTAACGATAATGGAATGCAAGTTTTGAATACGAGTAACTTCATGATCTTCATTTACTAAACATTAAATTTCCAGCACTCATGTAATTCTATATCTATTTTAAGGATTTCTTATCCCGAAAGAGAAAAAATGGAACTCTCATAAAATCACTATTGTCCCCATCCGCCTGAATCCTGTCATAAAACGTTACGCGCGTGTTAATTTGAAAAACATTTCTAATCTCTTCTCGAATAATATAATTCGAACAATATATTGCGACCTAACGTCTGGCTTTGAAAAGTCAGTCCAGCAAAAAATCAAGGTAAGAAGTATATTATTCACAATTAAATGAAACTATGTAAAGTAGTATTATTTCTACTTTCTTTAAGTTCTTTACCATGAGCTAGGTTTCGTTGTATTATAACATCTTCAGGTGGGCTCTTAGCAAAGATAAAGTACAATAATACAAAATTCACGCCAAATATATTCAATAAGTATATTATTGTAGAAAAACTGAAAATCTCACTTAAACTCTTTATAAAAGCATGCTTGAAATTAAAACAATAAAAAAAATGTTGTGCTAAAAAGGGTTCCCGATAAAAACAGGCCAAGAAAATGACGAGTTGAGAAGGCAAGTACTCAAAATAGTGATGTATTGTACCGAAGTGATCGCAGGGTTATGTCAGATGTTAATTACGTTGGGCGCTGACTGCTTGTCCGGATGTTGATGATGAGAATATCAAGGCGGCTATATTGTGAGATTGAAATTGGTTACATAGTAACCTCATATTGCCTGATTTTTTTACCCCAAAATATAAGAAAACCATCTTAAACCTACCCCGTTTAAGATGGTTTTCTTATATTTTTGTAAAAAGTTGAAAATTCAAAATTTCTTATTAAACCAACGAGAATAATTACATTGAAAGCATTGTGATTATGGAAACTAGATTGGAGCGAGAATATTTGTGTATTTTTTGGTTTGCCCTTAACGTCCTCGCCTTGCTTCACCTTATTATGAATATTAATCTTTTTGCATCTTCATTTGACATTACTTGTTCCGCATCTCGCCTCAAGCAATTTATCATGTTGAAAGTATCTGTATCTAAAATAGCTTGCACGACAAGTTTGCTCTCACGTGCTAGACAATAAAGTAATCTCTTAGGTCATTTTCAACTAATTACACTGTGCAAACAGTATGTCAAGTATCAAACAGTATGTATGTAAAGACAAAAAATGTTAAGCGACGTCATGGCGATTAAATAAGTTAGTATATAATATCACTATTAATATGTAGTAAACATAATTTAAGAATTGAAACGTAAGTTATTCTGATTATTTAATAATTAAAACACAAACTAGAAAAATAAGTTGAATTTAATTGAATTTAACCTGATTGCAGATTGGTGTCATACAAGTAGCCAGTAAAACAGTTAATATGGTTGTTTATTAAATTAGTAAAATAATTATAATAAAATATTGGAAGTGGAATTAAATGAAAAAAGTCAGTCTTTAATTTCACCTCCAGTTAGATTAACCGTTGATTTAGTACCATATTTACAAAAGATTTGCCAAGTATAATTAATTTGAATACATTTGGCTATATATATTATTACGTGATGTAATATTACTTCTACTTTCTTTGAGTTCTTTACCACGACCTAGGTTTCGTTGTATTACAACATCTAATATTAGCAAAGATCTTTGCTAATAGCCCACTTGAAGAGAGCGATAATATGTTTTAGTAGTAGAGTATTTATATTAAATGTATTTAAACCAGAAATGTATCTATGGTACTAACAACAAATCCAAATTTGTCAACAAAATCAACCTTGTCTAACCGGATACATTCTCATCACATTGCGATGATAAAGTATTTTATAACTGTAATTATTTTAATTTTAATTTTTTGCTATAAAAATAATTATACCTCGAAAAAATCAATTTGAAACTAAATATTTTATATGATTGCTAAATAGATATTATGTTATAGTTTCACAATTAAATGAAACTACGTGATGTAGTATTATTTCTACTTTCTTTAAGTTCTTTACCACATAGGGTAAAGAACTTAAAGAAAGTAAAAATAATACTACATCACGTAGTTTCATTTAATTGTGAATAATGAATTTCTACAAAATTAACGCCAGATATATTCAATATCTGTCTCTATACGTTAAAATGTTTTTTTTTTAGTTCAATGGTCAAAGTTTAATTTTATACTTTAAATAATAGGAACAAAAACTTTTGCTTGTGTCTGGATATTTTTATAAGTTACTTTCAATATACATATTGCTTTCTTTCGCTATCAATTACATGTAAGTTCTTTGGAAAGTACAAAATCAATAAGGAGTATAAACATGTTTAACGATTTTTTTCCGAAACAAATCATTGTAATACAAAATATATAACAAGTTTTTGCCAACATATGCGTATATACCAATATAACTTAGATAACTCTTTTAACGGATACAATCTTTAACTATTTCAGTATAAAAACTAATATTTAATTTGAATTTAATTACAAGAACCAATTATGGGATTATGTAATCATTACGATAAAATACGATCAAAAAAATGAAATAAATATGGCACAAAATAAGTTTTGATTGAATCAAAAATACCACGTAGTCTCGGGAGCAATTCAAAATAACCCGGACCAAACGAAGGACTTAAACATACCGGTATTAATTTTACCAAAACCAAAATACTCGTTTTTTTCCGAAATTTGGTAAAAATGTAATTCCAATTACCTAGTTGTACTAATAATTATTTGTATAAATAAATAAATACAAGTTTGTAAATAATTTCTCTACTTTAAATTAAAACGCGTGAAAGAAACGGCTGCATGCAACGGTTACGACAAGTACTCCACTTATTCGCACGACAATAGCTAATCAAACACGTACCTACTTCTAACGACTAACAAAAAATTTTTTGAACATTTAACAAATGAATTTTTAAATTTGTCGTAATATTCAATTTAAAGTATTTGTAACCCATCATAGGTGTGGTGTCAGAGTAACATAGAATTTTCTTATATAACTTAATATTTTCTTTATAGGTGAATTAAAAGCGATGGCAGATCAAGATAAAATTGTATATGAAAATCATAAAAATCTGTCAGAAACCAAAACATCAGTATGGAGTCATTTTCTTAAAGCTTCAGATAAATCTCTAAGCTAAATGTATCAACTGTAATAAAATACTTAAAACTTTATAGGGCTCAATTACAGGGCTTCATACTCATTTAAAACCAGCATATTATATTGTTATAAAGTATAATATTGATGTTAATGCTCAAGGTCAACAGGCAACAACTTCTACCGCAACCACATCTTCTTTTGTGTTATGGAAGCTTAAACACCAAAGAAAAGGACCAAATTAACAGATTATTTTTTCAACTTTAATAGCTTACCAGAAACAGTTTCTCACATAATGGCTGTAGATGGTCTTCCATTCAGTTTTCTTATTACTTCAAAACATTAAAGACGAATCATGACATAGTTTTCTGCCTCTAAGGAAATTGTTTATCCATATTAGCGCAATTCCCCTTATTCCTGGATTAGTTTTTTCGCCAAAATCAGTTGAATGCTGCTGAAAGATCTAAAAGGACAGCCACAGTTTCTCTGTGAGGCTTTTCCTGAAAGCTATCGATGATCGTGTGACAGAGGTAAAAATAGTTGGTCGACAGTACTATGATGGGCTCGATATACTGTTTGATAGAAGTGCAGTTTGTTGTTCTTTGTAAGCCATTCGGTGAGTCCTGTGATGGTGAGGTCTGCCGTGGATAACCCATTCTATGAGCTTGCAGAGAATGCTGGTGAGGGAAATCGGCCTATAGTTGCTGCACTCCGAAGCAATTTTGTTTGGATTCAGGATTGGAATGACGACTGAGTTTTTCCAGATTTTAGGGAGTTTGCCTGAGATTTAGGAGATGTTTAAGATTTTCAAAATTTCTTTTTTCGCATAATTTTCAAAGTGCTGGGCCATGCGTCCAAAAATAAGATCGGCTCCAGGGGCCTTCCGAGGATCCATTCTCTCAATGGCAAGTTACACCTCTTGCAATGAGATTGGTTCTGTGAAGATGTCTTTCTGATGACAGTTTTTGAGTCTTTAATGGAAATCTTGTAGACTCGAAGCACTTTTTTGTCTCTTATGTTGAAGCCTAATTTGCCTTCATTGTCGCAGTGTTGTGCTATCAGCAAAGCAGTTTCTTTATTGGAAGCTGCCTTTTTTCCAAAGAAAGAAATAATGTTTGAGCGAGTAGTCCCGGTTTGAGATGTTGTTTGATTATTAATAAGTTTGATGACTTTCCAGTGCTGTGATTTTTTTTGGGGGTCTAAAGTATCGCGGAATTCAGCCCATTTGCTTCTTTTGCAAGAGGAACTCTCCTCTTCAACTGCATGGTAGGTGTGAAGTAAAGGTCTTGAGTCTATCGTCGAGTGTGTACGGTGATTTTAGAGGACTAACACAAAGTTTTCCAAGCTCTGAAGTGAATTTACTCCAGTTAGCTTTCCAAAAATTCCAAGATCTTTTGCTCTGGGTGGTGACATCCATTTTTTGGTTGATCCAGGTTGGAATTGGAAAGTGGTCGCTGATAGCATTTTTATTTAACTTTGTTCTTACAGATATGCAACATGAACTATATTTCTTGCAGACATGCAACAAATCAAAAAGATCGATCTCCCAAAATATCTTCAAGTTTTCCTAGATCCTAGCTCCGCTTTACAAAGCACATTAAGCAAAATTCCAACAAAGCTCTGAAAAAACTTTGTGGAACCACATGTGGCTACGACCTCCAACACTAAAAAATACATATAGCACGGTCATTAGACCAGTTCTGAAATGTGCTGAGCCCGTCTGAACTTCAGTCTCTGCCACAACCAAGCAGGAACTTGATTTCGTAGAACATCGACCTGATAAAATAATTATTAGTGTGGTTTCATCAACAAATAACAAGAAAGCTGAACAGGAATGTGGTCTGCAACTCCTTGAAAGCAGGCGTAATCTTGTTACCGTCAAATTTACAAATAAACTTATAGCGACAATACTGATTACATCTCTACTAGAGTATTCAACGACTGGAAACAAGCAGAAGCAACCAAGTTCAAAAAAATCCTCGACTCTTCAGATAAATAATAAGATCAGGAAAGAAGTCCATTTGGAACACTCCTCCTTTAAAATTCTTCAAGAACCTCTCACTCCACGAAATCCACCAGAGAACGTTGTTTATAACCTAAACTTACTGCTACCCAGCTCCGAAAAAGAAGACCTCAAAGCCCTAAAACAAAAATGACTGGATACGATCAAAAAACTCTCCAATGAAAACTTAGCAGTGGCCTATACAGATGATTCCTCAGACAGATTTCTAAACAAAGGAGGAGCTGGCATTCACCTTCTCTTGCCAACGGCATACAGATTAATCACAATGTTAATACAGGCATTATTACATCTAACTTCACCAGTGAACTTAGTGAATCAGTGAAATTATTGCTTTTCTCGAACAGCTGCGCTGCAAGGAAAAATCCTATACGATGCAATGGATCTCTGCACACGTCAATAAAGAGAGAAATGAGTGCGCTGATACTAAAGCCAAATAAACCAGACACCTCAATCCACAACCACATTTTCGTAAGACCATCACACTTGCAGACGCTAACGCAGTGCCAAGATGCAGAATTTTGACCCACACATTTATGAAACTATAATAAACTATAGAAACTAGAATACTGATTTCAACTGCTCTAGACATATCACATCTATGATAGCCCGACTAAGAACTAATCACCCTAAAGGCATGAAGATTCACCCACACAATTCCAGAACTTATATTGATTGCAAGACATGTCCCGAAGTCCAGCTCTCCCCCAATCACATCTTTGAGTGCCCAAATTTCGCAGCAAACATCCTAGAAGTGGGAATGTCTCCACTGAGCGATCTGCTGCAAGAAATCTTGTATAGCAACGAGGCACCAAAACTGGCGGAGGCAGTTTTAAAAAGTTTTAACTCAATTTAATCCTATTTTTTTCTCCTTTTACTATTATTTATTTTACTATCTATGTGGAACACAACAACAACAGCATTATTTATTTTCGTATTCGCTCGGTGCACGTTGTAAGTGAAACGCCTATAAACATTGCGATTATTACATATTTATGATTTTTTATAATTATTTATTGCCGCCTATATTTATTGGTTATGGTATTATATCGATGGCGATAAAATCGAACCCACCCGCGATGGAAAAAATAATTAATAGTTATAATGATGTGAGTTTAGGTTTTCGACTGTACGAATAAGACACGGACATTTTTATAAATGTCAAAAACAATAGCCTTAATAAAAAAACGAAACACTAAAATTTTAACACACTACACTAAAATGTACGACTTATGCAACTATGCTATTATTGTCTATGATATTATTGTACGTTAAGACGAAGCAGTAAAAAAATTGCAAACTATGTATGTACTTATTTTTGTGTGTGTGTTAATGGTTCCAAGGATATTAATTTTTTTAATAAAATCATACAATTATTTCAAAACTCTTTATGACATTTACTAAAAACAAAATATGGGATTAAGGAATAGCGACTAATACATATGAAAAGAAAGGATTTTACATTCAATTTTGTTACCAAAAAAATATTTTATCAGCGTAATCAAATGTAACTAGTTCCATTTCGTAGGGTTTTAAAAAAATAAATAAATAAAATAAAATATATAACAGAAACCCGTATATACTTACTCTTCTGTAAATTATTTGTATTATATAGAGTGTAGTCTGGATTGCAGTTTCGCCAATGACTATGATGAATCTTCCATTTGAATAAATCATACAAAATGGTTAGTTAGAATTTATCTTTACCCTTCAATGCATTACGTCGTTAGACTTTCTAAAAACATCACAATTTTTCATAAAAGATAAGAAAAGGGCCAAATAACTATTTGTTCAGATTTAAATATGAAAATATCCCTGTTCTTACTAATTGGAAAATATCGTTCATTAAATGCAAAAAACAAACGAAGACTATGACATCCGTGAAAATGTATTAAAGATTATATTTACATTTACATTACATTTAAAATTTTCCACAATTGTGCTTTCTAAATTGTAATATTATCTTTTAGTGACTGAAAAGTAAAATTCTAAAGATCTAAGAATTGTCCCCTAAAATCGAGCTTCGGAATAAGTTTTAGTTTAAGGATACTTAAAGTTGTGATACTTTTAGAACTTTAAAGTTAAACGACAAATAACGAGCAGAAGTTACGACGTAATAGCATGATCTTATGCTAAATATAAAACATTAGGTTATAAAAAAGACAAATGCAACAATAAAGGGAAACATTTCACTAAATAAACAGATTATTGCTTGAAACGCTCAACCATCTCTCAACTTAAATGATCCTGAGCAAAAATGATGCAGTCAAACAATAGACATTTAACCCATATATGCCCTAAACTTGTTTTATAGCTGATAATATTACCAGCGCTCCTCTAAAAGAGCGTCGAATAAAAACAAATAAAAAGAAAACTGGTAAAGATAACTGTACAGGGGTATCAGTAAGTACAAAATAAGTGTAAGGGCTGCTTGAACTTATTACCACATTACTGATGCTTCACGTTGACATTGCATTTAGGTTCTGTTCTAAGATTGTTTAACTGAATGTTTAGCACATCCGTTCGTAAATAATTGTACATTAACTTAGTAATTTGATATCAATTGAATATTAATTGATTTACATCCTTGTATAAAGAGGATGCAAATAAACTGGCCAATTATGTGTCGCAAAATGCCTAAGCAAGGGTTCCATCACATCTCTGGAATATATATCATACATCTCTGGAAATTTTCGTTGAAAGTTAACCAGACTAATTATATTTGAAAGATCTAATGCTCAAATCCATTGCTTAAAAAGTATAGAGAAGGGGGGAAAATATGATACGTTACCTTGGAGCTTAATATTTGGCAAACGAAAGTTAATAAAAACTGTTAAAAACGACCAGAACTGGTACTGCGAGATTTCCGTACACACTTAGGCATGTAGAAATATTTAATATCATTTAAAGCCCTTAAATATTTCACTATTTTTATGCAGATTAATATACTTGATTACTATGCAATATTGAAGTACGGAACCCTAAAAGATTAATTTGATCTGTCTACTTTTAAAATTATGAACAATATGAAATGGTCGAATATAATTTTGCAAATGAGAAGAGAATAACTATTCGCCCAATTGCTTAACTCGGTTCTGGAGGCATTGTCTTGTTTCGACACGGCCTCGATCATTCTGTTGTTTGGTTCAGGACTTCAGGACAACAGTGGAATTTGAAAAATCGTGCAGTATTTAAGTAGATTATGGTCCGCCCACTATACATAATAATATTTTATTTTCGTTCTATTTAATTTCCACACCCCAAAAGGAAAAGCTAAAAACAAATTTTAAAATCCCACATATGGATTGGGATATCGTATGAAAGAGGTAGTAATAAGAGTCTCAATTTTTTTTATAATTTTGACAAATACAAAAAGACGTGCAAAAAAATATGTACTTGTACCGCACTTAATTTCGAAACTACGTTTATTAAAAAATAGAGTTTTAGAAGCCTACGTACAATCATAACGATGATTATATCTATAATCATAGTTATGCGATATTCACAATAATATTTACGTCCCCTTATTTTGTTATGTCAAGTATTTTTAAATATTTATTGCGCTAAGAATCACATATTAGTGATGACGTATGATAAATAAAGTAATTTCGCTTGAAAACGATGTGCGGAAAGTTCGATGCGCGAGCCAGACTCGCATTTGGTCGATTTTTTCTGTTTATTGTTATCATCTCACGGTCCGTATTAAACATCGAAAAAGTGAACGAGAAAAGGATAAGTAGATAATTAGAACAGAGCGAAAGCAAGTGATATCCTTCAATATCTAAATAATCTAATGTGGGGTAAACGTAAAAGAGCATAGATTTATATGTAGATTAGTAGTAGATTTATATGGATATAGATAAACGTACAGTGATATTAGATGCTCGATCATATGTGCAATAAAGCTTTAATTTATAATTAGAACTTTATTACACATACCACAAAAACAGTAAGGTTAGCGCAACTTGTGACGTTGCTATTTTCGTGCGCTCCCCCATGTACAACACATTTCGAACGGCTAAGACAGGACTTTCAGAAAACAGTCGAACTCGGAATACAACTACACGATTCTTTAAATACTAATTAGATTATTAACCGACTTGAAGAAACTACTCTTAGAGCAATAAAACCACTTCTTACGCAGAAGTGAAAACCAATTTTTA
Source organism: Druceiella hillmani (assembly GCA_039881145.1). Lineage (NCBI taxonomy): Eukaryota > Metazoa > Arthropoda > Insecta > Lepidoptera > Hepialidae > Druceiella > Druceiella hillmani. The sequence goes on from JAYKKI010000087.1 coordinate 9,714,444, forward strand.
CGAATAAAAATATATAAACGTGAATGTCAAAAAACATTTTTTTTGCTATGATCATATTATGTCTTTTGTACTTTCTTCCTTACACAGTATAAAACAAAGTCGCTTCCCGGGTCTGTATGTCCATCTGAACGCTTAGATCTTTTAAATTACACAACGAATTTTGATGCAGTTTTCACTATAATTCAGATAATTTCTTCCGAATGATTTATAGGTAAATACATGCAAGTTATATTTACAGGAAATATTTAAAAAAGTCAATGTTTCATAAAAAAATTGAATTTTGGGCGCTTTCATTGCCAACGCTGACTAAACTTTACGAGATATATCAAAATGTTTTACTATGGAATTGTGTATTTTAAAAATATGTGCAAAAAACCGTGATGGAATATATCTATATCCTACGGATAACCCACAGTGCCCATTTTTATACGATTGATGTTTATTTTTGTTGGGGGGTCGTACTTAAATAAGTATACAGAAAATCCTTATCATTATCATTAATATTTTAGGAGATATCACAGGTTTAAAATTACCAAAAATCGGCGGCGGCGGGCGACGGCAGCGCGACTATAAAAAGCGCATCTCAGGCCGTACGTGACCTTATGGCATTGTATGATTTGTAGCCATCGCACGAGTTTATCGGAGCTCTCGGGCAAGGAAAATAAAAAAAAAATAAAAACGTTTTGTTTTAGCGCGACACTATAAACCGCGGAAACAGCTGTAAACATTGCACATAAAGACACCTGTATTATATTCTAATGACAGTAATATTATTAATCGCTCCACAATTACACCACATTAGTACCTGCATTGCACCCATCCGATGCCGGAGAGGGTCGCTAATAACGAATATAAAATAACTCGTGAAAATAGTGCAATCAAATTTAGCTCATTTTGATTAATGTAAAAGTTTTAATTGCAATGAAAACTCTTTTTAGTGTTAAAAGGAAAATATGGGACTTTTATAACGGAACTCGTGTCTATACGCCTCACTGTCCGTCACAGAAATTAACGGCCATAGGAAATTGAAGTTTCGTGTAGTTATTAAGCAAATTAACTCGCCTATGTATTAATAGCTAATATCCTAAAACCTATTCAAGGATATTTCAAGGGAGACAAAATAATAATTTCACGTATAGGGTGGAGAATATCACTTGAAAAAGGGCGTTAAAAGGATTCCAAACGTTTTTTAAAGAACTGCATATAACATAGTCGAAAATGCCCACAAAAACAAACACACTCCCCTCCGAAAAAGACCCTCCCCTCCCAAATTACCGCAACTGTTAAAAACAAATTTATGAAAAAAGGTTTACTAGCCTAAAGATTAAAGGTTTACTACAAGAGTGAACTACACAAAAACAAACACACTACCTTCCCAAAAAGACCCTCTGCTTCCCAAATTACCGCAACCGTTTAAATCAAATTTATGAAAAAAGGTTTACTACAACACTGAACTGAAACGCATTTAATAACTTTCTCCGTACCGTAACATCCCCCACCTCATGCTCCTGGTGCAACGCAATTTGATGAAATGTATTTAAGATATAGAATTTATATCTATCGAACGACATTACAAATGTTTGTCTCGTACTCGTTTAACTTCTATATCTGTTTCAGAACCCGTACATGACCCTCTCTCCCATACCAGGTTATGACTATATATTAAGACGTTGTCACGACGAAATGAAAAATTGTAAAAGTACAGTAAACAAATATCGGTTATATCTAATTAAAACTTATAGTTGTTTACAGTCAGCTAAAATTATATAAAATGCTTATTTATTAATACCTCTTCTGATCTGCGAAAATTTTCATTTTATTTGTTTGGGCTTGCTGTTTGTTCCTGTAAATCCTCATTTCAATTAGAGCGAGTCGTAGCGTTTGAGCTTTGGAGGTATAATCCTTCAATATGGACAATATATCCTTGATTTAAAGGATTATAATCAAGGATATATTGTCCATATTGAAGGATTATATTCTGCCTTAAAATTAGGACTTGTATATCTTTTAGTTTCTTGCTAAAAGCTGTGGCGAGCTTACAATGCACTGCAATGAAAAGCAAACCAAAAAAGGATTTAATTAAAAATAAAATTCGTTAGTAAAAAAATATTAATTATACATAACTTGATGAAAACTTATTGTTTTTTCTGGATTAACTTTTATTTTTACAAAACTTCAATTTTACGTTTTCCAACTATTTAGTATTATATATTGTTATTTATAGAAATTCCATCTATCTGACCTGGACATATTATAAACCAAGTACTTAATTCGCTTAAAACGTTTTAAGTATGTTTTATTTTAAACGCTCTTATTTGTTTATATAATATGGTATAACCGGGCGTTAATCTATCATATTTTGCTTCATCTATTCTTTATCTTTTGCGTCTATTACTACTACTTAGTACACTCTATTATATAGTAGAATGTTTCGTATTTTCAAGTCAGAATATTTTTTTTTGCAAAACTCCAGTGTTTCATAGTAAAGATCAGTGTTAGCTTAGTAGTAAAAATTATTCATAGAGTTTCCTTAAGTTTACAATTTCCCTTTTATTCATAACATATTTCCCTCTAACTCAATTAATTCCGAGTGAACTATGTAACAAACGTGCATTAGTAAAAATTATTAAACAACGATAAAATAAAAATATTATATTATGTAATGAAATAAAAATTACACATTCGGTCACTGATTGATTTGAGTTGAATTTGTATCAGAAACTGCAAACAAATGGCCAAAAATGTAGGTACACCTGTAATTTCATATTAATAAGAAGTCGATTTTTATGACTTCCGATCTTTCTCTTTTTTTTCTTTTTCTACACACTTTAGAGGCTGTTATGGGAACATCCAATTAGCATCCTATGAAGAACAGCTTGAAAATGGGTAATTAATCACTATTGAAAGTATTTTAAATCTATAATGGTTAATCGATCATTTATGGCAAAATGTCCTTGACTTGTCAAAAACTTGCCATCGGGGTAAATGTGGAAGATAAACTGTCGGCGTACACCACTGTCCCAATGAAATATTCAAATAAAAAAGAAACTAACTGCACACAACTGATTATAGGCTACTCACAGAGCACGACAGAAATATATTGCAAAAAAATCATAATTCTCAATACTGCGATATTCACTATGAAGGACAATGTCAGACATAAAAAATTATAATAAAATATTACCGGATATACCCCAAATATTATCAATATGGTTAAAATACCACGCAAGAAGGACAGTTCTGTATTCAGGATTTTGTGTAAATATGTGGATTTTTATCCTCTCACAGTGATGAAACGACTCAATCGATTTTCCGAATTTCACGAATCGAAAATTCCATCTATTACGATAACGTATTATTCCAGGTTACATTATATTGAATTAAAATTTAATAACGTGCCCTAATATTTAAGTTTGCTAATTCTCACAAGCTTTTTTTACCCCTGTATATAAAAGTTTTTTTTACCCCTGTAGCAAAGAATGTATCTTTTTTAGACAATTCTATGCATTAAACTAGCTAATTTTCGTTAATATTTCTTACTCATTTTGACGCGCACAATTACATAAATTAATAACAGATGCGTATGTTTATGTAGACAGAATTTAGCATATAATATAAATCTATTGAGTGTTATATATATATATATATATATATATATATATATATATATATATATACATACACACACACAAATATATATATATATATATATATATATATAGGAACATAGGTTTGTGTACATATGAATTAATTCAATATTTCCAAGCTTGACGAAAGAACTCTGGGGGGGGGTTCCGTACGTACGTAGGTGCATAAAAGAATTTAAATATTCAAGAATACAAAGGGTTTATATGAAACTATTTATAAATCTTAATATAACTTAATATAATATTCCATTGCATTAATATATTTCAAAGGCATAAAAATATAGTGAATTCCTCAGAAACAATAAGAATTAGCATAATCGCTCTAATATCTAACGTAAATATAATCGTAATCTCCTAGTCACTGTATACAAATTCGTTTTTTTATGACTTTTGATTCATTAGTTTTGGAAATGGGCGAATAGAGACTGGTGTATTTTTTCACATTTTCATTCAAATGTAATCCAATTTAAATTTAAAGTAAATTGCAGCATTTATTCAAACTATTTACTAATAAAAACTGCAAAGAAACATATCACAGACAACTGTTACGCCATTTGTCTTGCATTTCTGAAGTATTTTATAAAATTCACTGTTCGCGCTGCCGAACTTTCTGTACATGTAATGAAAGATAATTGGTCTATAAAGCCGAAAATAAAAATATAAAGCGTGTTGTTAGGATTATGAAACACTACTTCTACAAAAAGTTTTTAACTATCATTTCTACAAAAGAAGAAGGCATCCCTAAACTTTTAAAGAAACTTTATAAGTACATTGTAGTAAGTTAATTAATATGTGTCTCATACGTACTGGAACAATTGAAGCAAAGTATTACATGAAAATTAGTGTATGTGGATATTTTTAATCATTATTTACAGCTAGGTGGTTCATTACAATTTGTATTTTTTGTGTGTTGTTGTGCATTTTTTTTCTACAATAAGAAATTATTGTTACGCTGCTATACATTTTTATATATTATTCGTGGAGTCCTTGTTATACTGGCACAAAAATAACCAAAAGACATTCAAGATGACACCAAATTTAAAAAAAATCAATGTAATTGTACGGAAAAATCTTTTAGAGCATCTAATTGTTATGATGTTCGTAAATGAATCATTAATATAAAAGAGGTTGGTTTGTCGTCGATACGACTGCGGATATTGAGAGTGATAATGTCTGTAACGAAAAGAATAAAAATCACTTTTGTGAAATATACACTATGTTTTACACGCTATACCTCTTTTATTAGGTTTTTAATTCGTTACTTTTTTTGCTTATTTTCATTTAATTTGTGTCACTGGAAAACATGGTTTAGTGTGGGACAGTGATATAAAAAAAATATAAATGTTTAAAGAAAATTTTCAACGTATACCTGTCGGTTACAGTGGTATAGTCGATGAAAGCGGTCACTCATTACAGCATATCGACGTGAATTAGCCACACGTTATAGTGTAATATCACTATTTATATTTTTTATACATAAGTATAGGTAATTTTCTGTATCTTATTCTAATATCTTTAGGTAATTTTTATAACGCAAATTTTTTTAACACGCTAACTTGCTAGCCGGCTGTGTGGGACGTTGTGATGCTAAAATGTATCAGTGGTTAGCGCGTTATTAAGTGGTAGTAACGTTTTTCTCGTCTTTTTTCCATAATAATTATTTAGTTTTAAAAATTATCTGTTTTTCATTATTCTAAGAACTCAGAAGAAAAGAACCTTATAAGGTCTCTCATGCATTCTTCCATCTATTTGCATATCGCAGCTATTTTTCTCAGACACTGATGTAGAAATTTCAAATTGTGCGCAGTAAATATAAATCATATCAACCCGCATATAATTAGAGTGTGTTAACACTTAAAAGTATTTACATTGAAGTTTTAAAGACAACAAATGAAATATTCGAAATTATTTTTAATTTCATACTTACATATAACGAGAGTGAGATTCCAAAACTCTTTTTTTATAATTATTGGAAATGTCCGCAAAAACATTTTGGCGAGATCAGGATAGGCGAATTCTACTAAAATTCAATAGTTTTTACTAATGGATATTTTCTACTTTATACAGTTCAAAACAAGTTAAATTCCGAAGGCAGGAATCCTTTTTCAATTTTCTTTCCAAGTTTCCATCAAATGTTAATAATATTAAATATAATCTATTTTTTTCTTGATTAGATATATAATCAAAGAACATTCTTTAATAAGCAAATGTTGATTAAGAAGTATTATTTAATTCCAATAAGCCTTGAATATCCAATACTTGAGGACCACTCCTAGTTGAAGTGTACGATATCAGTATTTTTCGTACTAGGCGTTTCTGTCACGGGTATGGTACCTATTACAAAATACTAAACCGTACGCGGCGTGCATACTTGCAAGGCGAATGTTCAATTTTATTTTGCTATATTTTTTTATAAATTTTCAGTTGAATTCTGGTGTACCACAAGGGTCTATATAAGACCCTGTCTATTTGTTTTAGTTATTAACATCACGTGTTTCAGCAATAATAATTTTCAAATAGTAAATACTTTCAGAAGCACTAAAATATTTGCTCTTGTGAAAGATACTCACAACTGTTCGAATATGCAAGCTGATCTCGATAAACTGCACATTTACTGTGTAGAGAATAAACTACGTTTAAGTTCCTCGAAGTGTAAACAAATAACTTTTACCAAAAAAGGCAAGTAATCTTTAGATATGCAATAGGGAGGAGTTACCTTGGTATTATTTTCGGTAGTAAACTGCATTTGGTTTGTACATTGACCAGATTGTGGCACAGAATGCTTGGCTTCGTATTAAGAACAGCCAGTCTTCAAAAATGTTGCAACGTATTTAACTTTGTACAATGCCCTGGTTAGATCGCAACCTAAAACGCTGTCGTTGTCTGGAATCCACTATGCGCCACTTATTCTAACAGTATTGACAACATTTAAAAATAATTTTGAAAACTTTTCAATATCTTATTGGTGGTTGTAAATCATCGTATATAATATTAATTAATGTATACAAATGTGTTGCCCTATAACATCACGTGTTTCAGAATTATAGTTCCTTATTATATATATAAAATATTATAGTTCCTTATTATTCCTTCAACATCTGTCAAGGATCTTATGACTGTCCCTCTTTACTGAATCAAATAGAGATTCGAAGGCCTAAACGAACTCGTAGCGGTCTTCTATTTCACATCAATAACGTACGAAGAACCGCCGGTATCAGAGCACCGCTACGACGGTTGTGCGATTTGTACAATAAGGAAACGTTGTCGTACAATTCACACCGTCAATTTATATCAGATGTGAGGAACATACTCCGTGAAATTCATATATAGCGGATAATTTAGTAATTTTACTTTCCGTTTTACTTTATTTGTTGTTTGTCCAAATTAGTTAACCAGAGCACCTTAAATAGATAAATTACAACCAATAATTGCAGCTTTATTTAATTCGTAAATAATTGACATGTTTTCCATATTGATGTCTATTTCTCTTTTAAACAAAATATTGTTTTTCTTAATTAATTTAACAATGTAATATTTTATTGGATATTTTATGTACGTATGTATTTATTTTTCTTTGTTCTGTGTGGAAATGCTAGAATACAAGTTTGTTTCGTGTTTAGAGATCATAGAATATTTCAAATATTTGTGTTTGTATTTATCCCTTTACATAAAATGGAAAAAGAAATTTTATGTATTAAAAATTTACTATATTTTTGCTTGCTACATAGGAGATTTTACGTATTTTGATCTTTCACTTATTTCAATTAACCTAAATAAAAAGTTACAAAAATAAATTCCAATGGTTTTCGTTCTGTTCTTATAAAACCTTTCGCCACAAGCTTTCAGAAACTATGTATGAACATACACGCACCAAATATCGATACGCAATACAATTTAGACCGACAAGAAGATACCTAATATGAAGCAAGAACAAAGTACGAGTATATGGGGTACTAGCTTGTAAGAGAGTACAACATGTTACGAATGTGAGCTTATCACTTGAAACATTATCTATTCCGTTCTTTCTTAAGAAGGGATTTACAAGCAAGGATAACCAACTTACGTAATCACCTTGCTTTCATAATATTCTAAATAATTACAAACAAAATCAGAAAGCTCCACATTTTGTGATAGGTATCTACGGTATGACGTACCTACGCCAGAACGTCTTTTCCAAGCAAATACTTCGTACTTGTGCGGATAACAGTATATAGGTACCACCAGACACCTCCACTAAACCTCCTATACAAACAAGTTTCAAGTTTAAAGCTTTTGTATTTTTCAGGCAAAACAGAATTATTACATAAAAAAAATTTAATAAAACCTTTCTATGAAACGAAATCAGATCAATAAGATATATATATTATTCGTATTGTACATAAAACGTTTCGATAGCTCAAGGAAACAATAATGTCGATGGAAATTAAACAAGATTAAGAACTTTGTGAAATTGTTCTAATATTTTTTTCGGAATTGTGTACTTAGACGATGGAAATATATTTATTTTCGTCTTTTATTATTCTAGAGTATATTTGAACTTTTCTTACTAAAATAAAAAGGAAAATTGGAGTTTTAGTATTTTGATAAAAAAGAGCAGACGCGCAGGTAGTAATATTAAATTGTAAACAAACAAAATAATATTGATCAATAAAAAATATTAACTTTGGAGGGCATGGTATAAATTCACAGAGCGTTTTCTTTCAATATTTATGATAACTTGATATACCATGAAGGACGTAGTTGGTAAAGTTATATCTTATAATCTTCTACTACTTACATTGAATTTAACTAACATCAGAGTATATTTTTTTTAAATATCGTACTATACTTAAGTAACACTTAATTTTATTTACTTATTCAAATTATTATTTAGAACTGTTTTTCCTACTTTTCTGTACCAACATTGAAAAAAGAACCTACTAATGGAATCGCCTTGGTATCCATCTTTTACCAGCATTTTTCTGGAACATTTTTGCATGTGAATGGGGGAATTTAAAAAATGTTTTTTGGAATACTTAATTTGCCATTCCTAAAATTTGCTGTGACAACCATATGGACAGAGACGCGTATGGTTATAGAAGGTAAGGAAACCGTTTTGTCCCTTTTATGGTGCGGAAATCTAATAAAAAGTATCATAATTGTATGATTCTTTGAGGAGCGGATTTTAAAATAAATCTTTTATAAGCTATGGCAAATGAAAATATGTACGCTGACTTCTATACAAATAAATAAACCGAGATAATGTGTTTCTAGCTTTAATATCTGGAACCACGTATCCAATTTCAAGAATTCTTTATGTTTTAGAATTCCCTTTCCCCTTTCTTTGAGTAAGATTACAAAATTTATTTTATCACGCTAACGATTCATAGAGGCAGAACTGTAATGAAAAAAATATAACGTAAATAGAGAACTTTAGACAGTGCAAGGTTGAGAGAGACTGGTGTATTTATCGATCATCCCGGACATTCCCACCGATATATAACCGACACCGAATACCGATATCGTTTGGCGAACGAAACTGACACGCAGGCACCGCGAGGGGAGAGCAACATAAGTAAAATATTTATACGCGTGTCAAAATGCACAGGACAACATGAACTTACTAATTTAATTATACAAATAAGGTATTTCCATTTTATTATATAATTTGATAATGTAATAAATTGAAAACTCATAATTATGATGTAATACACGAATATTAAATTGGGAAAAACGACAGAAATGCATGTTATTTTTAAAAATGCCCCTCATTGTAGAAGTGCTCCTTGTGAAATCGCTAGCCTGCGGATTACGACACAAACGATGCACGAGCCCACAAAATTTAAAACGACACGCCATCCCGAATTCAGTTCATTAAACTTTTTTATTGGAGTTTACTCTTTAAGAATCGATTTTCATATATAGCGCCCGGTATGAAGTTTTATGAGGACTAAAATCGGAAGTACAGAGCGTGCGAAATTCAGGGCATTAAAAAAAGTGTAACCATTAGGTTCTGATCGTACGAAGTTCAGAGCGTCAAAGTGTAACCTCGCCTTTTAGGTGGCCTCTCCGCGCGACATTTCTGCGCATCTTTAGAGTAAGATACCAATATGTTTATTTGGCATTTTCTTATGGTGTAATTACAATGACGGAGTGTGATACACATAGTTTACTATCGTTTGCTTATATCAAGATGTAGTCATTAAATGGCATTACGTGTGAGTATTTGGTGTCTTCTATCCTACAAAATTAAAAAGACTCTTTTAATTATAACTTTTTACCCTGATGTTACTAATTTTTTTTAATTTGTTTGTATAAATTTGATATTGTTCATTTGTGTTTTACTAGAAAATAATTATATTGTCAAAATTTTTTTATTAAACAATTTTCAATTTGCATTTTAATGATATTGATATTTATATTTATATACGGTGTTACCTATTATAATTTATACATTTTAAAAGAATCGTACTTAAGGAGTAAACTCTAGTCACGCGTCGGAGCTGACACGCACAACTTTTTTCCAGTCTTCTTTCTCGCATTAAAGTAATTAAATTTCATTCATCAATTTTATTTAGTAATAACAATTTTAATATAATTTAAAATGTATTTCGAGCAAACTGAGTGAAACCATCAATTACTTACAGTCACGTAATTAACAAGTTGCACCCTTAGGTGGAAGAACGACCGCCATAACGAAGAAAGTATAAAAATAAATTTTAAAATAATTACTTTATAATTCAAGGATTTCGCAATCTTCGAAAATGAAGAGAAACAATATATGTGATCGGTATTATATGGGAAAATATCTGGAATGATTTCCATATAAGTACATTAAATACCTTTTTTAGCGTTACGATATATAGTGGAAATAACGCTATTTTCATATTCAAACAATGTTTCTCGCTAATTTCTTAAGTAAATTCTTACATTTTTAATCAATTCCAGTGGAAAAAATTGGCTCATTAAAAAGCGTTTTTCAACTAACCGTTCCTTTATGTTTCGCACAGTTCTGGTCGCTCGATAGTTATAAAGGAACAGTGGAACGTCGATTTACTAGTTGTTTAGTGCTGTGCTATGGAATATAGTCGAAAATATTATATCGTCTTAAAAAATACATATTAGGTACTAATCAAAGTGTAATGTAATTATATTCAATAAAATATTTAAATTCTACCGTATTTTCCCACCTATTTTAGTTACATTAGGTGTACATTAGATATCACAATCTCAAAAAGTAAGGATGTGTAGACAATTCAATAGCAACCTCACCATAACTTCAAAGCCGGTTGAGATATCAAAATTAACAAAGAAAAGCTAAGCTGGTTCCAAGGTTATTATTGGTTAAATTAAATTCATATCGATGGTTTAGCAGTAGTTCGTATAGATAGACAACATTTTATTTTAACATTTGTTTTAATAATCGAATAATACATAAATTATAAATAAATTCTGAAAATTTTAAAATCACAGACAGACCAAATAAGTATAAAACAATTAAATAATTTTCAAAAATATCAACTATTACGAATTTTACATAATGTTTGTGTAAAGGGGAAGCACTAGAAGATGTTTACTGTTAATTATGCTTCATAATAATAGACTACCTAGGTTTTCCGCATGGCGAAAATAAATAACATAAATACATTTGGTATAAATCCTTTCTCTAATTTTCATAATTCATCCGACTCCTTTACTTTAAAACTTATGGCTAATATCCTCGCTTGGACTCCTTATTTATCACCTGTCCAATTCACGACTTCAAAATTAAGACAGTGAAGTATTTAAGTGATTCAAAATCGACTCATTTTTTTCAATATCTATAATTGTTGTCGAGTCACAATTCATAGCTGAGACTGAGCCGTGAAATAAATCCAACTGAAAACTTTTCTCTATACATTTAGTGTCCGGAAATTTAATTCGACACGTCGCTGTTGGGTAGACATTACAAAGAGTGTTATTTATTGCACTATTTATAGTAATAAAAAAGTAATAAAAAAGAATACACTCGTATGTTCATATCAATATGGAATAAATTTTGTATGGATAAGTATATTTTATGGTTGAGGACTTATTAGAATGGTAATTTCCTTCCTTTAATTAGAATAATAGTAGGTGAAAGTAAAAGTTCGTATATGAATGTATAAATCAACCTAAAATTGACTCAACTAATTAGCGGATCTTCATAAAGACTAACTTACAAATATATTTCACAAAGATAAACCCCAAATATCTTGCATTTCAAAAAATTCAATGAGAACGAAATCGCGGACAATAGCTAGTCATTTACGAGTTACAAAATATCTGTTATAATAGAAGCAATTTTTTTAAATAGTATATTTAGGAAGAACTGAAACGATTGATGAATACATTGATCGATAAGGTAGGAATGTGATTCACCTATTAAATTCACAATTTGTCATCAAAATTATGAAAATATTTTAAAAAAACATATATTATTACCTATTCCTCACCGAATCAACTTCTTTAAATCCTGCCCCACTTTTTTAAAGAGTTAAAATGAATTTATTAAAAAACTGGACTAAAAATGTTACTTTTAAATTTTACTTTTTGCACACGACTTAATACCCATATAGATTACGACACTAATGTCTGGCCGTTCACACATAAGGTGGTTTTGGGGTCGCAACACTAAACCAAGTATCGCAATAAATTTTGCGAGCGCAGTCACACACGGACACTCGATGCATACACTGAGTGTATACACCAAAGTGTCGTAGTCTAAACGTAGCTTTACACACCCGTCGGCGCCGAATCTATCAATAATTTCCAACATATTTTACGTCTTTGTTATCGATGATATCGGCAATATTTGAAAACTGTCATTTATAATGCTAAAAAGTCACTTTTCGCTTAGATGTAATTTCACATGAAATAATATAAATTGTTGTATACATAATAATGTAAATATTAACTAGATATACGATTTTTATAACAATTATAGATTAACAAATTCTAGATTGTTTAAATAGTTTAATATTTGGTTATTATCATCACTATTATCAGGAATCGTTCAACAAAATATAACTAGTTTTGAAAAATAATTTTAAAAAATTGATATATTTTTATTTTGCTAGAAATATGTATATTGAAGATTTATGATCTAGATTGTAGCATTTAGACTATTATATAGTGTAAATAAGGTAACACTTTTTTATCTTTCATTTTGCACATATTAGGTGAACTTATTTTAACAAAAACAGTTTTTCGATTGAACCAAAGCACAAGTATACAAATGTATGTGTGGCGGGAGATTGTAACATATTATGTATAAAATTTGTTAAACAAATATCTTTTAAAATAATATTTTATGCTATTAATAGTTTATACTAAAAAAATATATATCTATATATACTCACAAGAGGACAATAATAAATTTAAAAAGACAAGTACGTAGTCAAAACTGGTTAGTAATTAAGACAATAAAACCTCAGCCAAAGTTCAATGTGCTTACAGTTTTACAGGTAAAAAATGAAAGTTTACAATTTTGCGTGTTAAAAAATGAGAGTATACATAAATTCCATCGGTCAGACAACAGAATCCAGTTGAATTTCGTACGATAATTATAAACGTGCCCATATTTCTCGATTATATAGTAACATCTTGTTTAGATTAATTAATTATCATCACTGCCCAGTCGTGGATCTAACCAACATTAAAGTTAGTAAAATAGAATTTCAATTAGCTCATACATTTAAGATCAGCAATTAAAATTAAAAAAATAAATAGAATGAAACTCGTGCACCCAGTATTGATTTACTCACAAAATATTTTATATTTCTGACGGAGTTTCATGAACATTTATTGAAATTTATTTATTTCAGATATATATATATATATATATATATATATATATATTTATATATATTTATTTATATATATATATATATATATATATATGTATATATATATACCGTGTAAGCCACCCCTGTGCGTATGTAGATTGTTGGTGAAAACCAGAATTTGTTATCTCAAGGGCTTTACAAATTGTAACACGATAAAATTAAAATCCTCGCATATTTTATTACGTACACCTTACCGCCAGGTAAATATTATTATTAAGTAAATAAAGATGCTATCTTGCCACTTTCGTCTCATTGGCGAGAACACATCCATGGTAAAGGTCAATTATTAATTTATTATATAATTTCTCTTTGTGTTCAGTCGTGTTGTGTTGATAAATTTTTAACGTATTATTATTGACGGTGAAATAAAGATGTGTGCTCGTATTATCGCTGCTTTTGACAAACTTAAAAGTACCGTCAAGCAAGATATTTCTTTATTTCATAGAGTTCACCGAACAAACAAAAAAATGTGTCGAAAATAGGAGGCGACATGATGAAATAACATAATTCAATCTTATTTTATTATTAGGTAACTACAAAATATATACCTACCTATAAGTGGTGAGCACTCGTACACAGATTACCACTGTAAATAGATTAATACTATTAAATTATAAAATACTACTGTAAAATGTAATGTGATTTATACTGCGATATTTAAAATCACCAAGCGCCCTTAATTACAAATTCATAGTTACATACTGCACATACGCAATTGTCAGAACTGATACATACATAATACCCAAATTAGGCGTTCGCTTCGCCACTCCTTTGATCTTGTTTAAAAATCCGCCATCAATGTGAGCGTCGCGAGTGACGAGGCGAGTCATGTGGCGAATCGCGAGCGGTCCGCAACGTTAAAAGCTTAGGCTATATATGAATGTCTTCTTTTTAGCCCCTCTATATGAATGTCTTGTTACTTAAAAAATTGTATGCGTATAAGTGTGTGCGTGCCCGCATACATGTATATGCCCAAAGCGTGCGTTTGTGCCTGCACGCCCGCGTGAACGCACATGTGTGTGTGTGTGTGAGTGTATGTGTTAGCGCACGGGTATGTACCTGTGTGCGTATGTGGACATGTGTGTACGAGTGTGTCTGTGGGTATGCTTACGCGTAAGAGCGCACGCGCGTGTTTGTGCGGGGTCGTGTAAGCGGGTACACGTATGTGTGTGTGTATACGACCTTGAAACTTGCATGTTTTGATATTGAGATTTGACAATAAAAATACCACTATTTCTCTAACATTAAGTTGACTAGGTAATATCGCATTCCACTCACATATACAACAACTTCATCTATTAACATGTTCGATTTTGTACATCAGTTTAGATCAAAACTATCTATCAAAAACCTAAGAGGAATCATAATGCCATTTTATCGACATATATACTATACGTTACGCATTAATTCTCTAACGAAATCAACACTAATTCTCCAACGATTCTTAAATATTACCATGATAGTGTCAATCCCATTTTTTTTGCTGAAACTTAATTTTTTATAGAGCTAAATGTTCTACGCGGTAACAGTGTAATATGCAGACCAATATTCATAGGCATTTCAATAAACCGACTTCACTAATTTTTACATTAATTTAACCAAAACCAACCTGAAACTGCCGACTGGTGGAAAAGCTATATATCTTTCAAATGCCGCCGTCGGACATTCAAAAGACGATTTATATAGTAAGCATGTACAATAAATAAAAATGAATGAATAAAAACGGGCTCGCGTGCTTCGCTTTGTCAAGAAACCTAGACAACGAATATTTTCAATGGAACTTGCTTCACCATGCCATTTTTTAAACTTTACATTGTGCTGAAAAAATCGTGTAAAATGTATTATTAAAATTTTTCTTCTTTTAATCGATTTTTTCTTCTTTCCGACACGGTCTAATAACTGTCATA
Organism: Druceiella hillmani; assembly: GCA_039881145.1. NCBI lineage: Eukaryota > Metazoa > Arthropoda > Insecta > Lepidoptera > Hepialidae > Druceiella > Druceiella hillmani. The sequence continues at coordinate 9,729,843 of JAYKKI010000087.1, forward strand.
ATTCGTATATGCTATTTTTTAAATGATTTATAATAATAAATAATCCTTATTACCCTGACGGTGTCATTTTTGATACTCATACAATTCAATAAATGAAACTTGATAGACAATATTCCAATAAACGTTGGTAAGAGTAATTGAAAACTGAACTTTATACGTTTATTTAAAATTTATTTCGGGTGGAAAAAGTCTTTCTAGATTTTTCTAATTCATTTAAATTTTCAAATACCTCAGCACCGTTTAATTCTTTTACCCATTTCATGACAATGAATTTTGTTGCCTACATAGTTTTTCATAACTCCAGGGACTGTGCATCACATAAACATTGAAGGTCCACACACAAAGGCTATAAAGTACGAAGCGGTGCAGATGAACCGTCTTTGTCCTCCCTTTAGCTCGCTCCATTAAACCGCCTACCCAAATTCTAAGACTCATATTATAAAAAAAAATTCTCAGATTATAACACAAGGCGCGTCGATTTGACTTGCACATACCGGTTTATTTAAATGAAATACAGAAACTTATTTTAAATAAATTAATAAAAAAATTATTTAAAACAAGGTTAAATAAATTAATATTTTCAAATGCATCAAACTATTTTCTGTCTTCGTTGGTTTAGGGATCTGGCAAAGAAATTATGGCAAAACAAATAAGATAAATATTAAAAGAAAACAAATAAGGACAATATCTGGAACGTCAACAACTTCGTAAAATAGATCCAGAATATAAATTGTTTAAACAGAAAATTCCATTTAAATTAATTTAGTCGTCACGAAACGATTGAATAACAAACCTTCAAAGTATAAACTAATCCTTTCTGATCGAATATCACCATTATTAATGATTCATTAGAACTTCGGTTAACTTTTGGTCAAACATAGAATACGCTTGATGATAAATCATAATTAGTCTCCATAGATTAAAAGCTCACCTGTTCTTAGGCTGTCGCCCCTATCCACTTACTGGCTTTCTGCTAATGCTTCAGAGGCAATGCGGAGGCGTGGCCGACAGATACGAAGGCCGTGCGGGCGCTCCACGTGGAACAGGCGGTAGACCAAGATTAATTTACTGTGAACAGTTATTTTTAGTTACACTACGAGGGAACCACAGTGTTGGACTTACGTTATTCAGTTTAAATTAGTTTTTTTTAATTTTATGTAGAATTTACAAAATACAGTCACAGAAAATGGTATTGGACTATAGATATGTCTCGTTCAAAATACCTCAGTGTTTGAACTCGGAAAGTCTTCAACCAGTGTGTGCTGCCAAAAAAGTGATTTCTCTAAAAAACATGACCTGTAATGAGGAGATCCGTGGGAAAACTAAGTTACCAAAATACTTCTTAGTCTATCTTGATTGATCAGAATAGCAATTAGCACGCCATATAAAGCGTAGAACTAACGACCATAGACGAAAAAAGGTTCTCGAATGACTACCACGTACCGAAAGACATAGAGTGGGTCGTGTGTACGTGTTTTAAAAATATAATGCATAAGAATTGTGTCTAAATAAACTTTACTTGTTATAAAACCCTAACAAGCAAGAAACCAATAACATCTGTAATTAAATGCCTAATGTAATTAAATTTAATTTACTTTATAAGTAGTAAATGCAAATTACAATAGACGTAAAATAGAAGTTTTACGCCACTAATATTCAACCAACGGTTGGACATAGACAAGTACAACTGTAAGCAAGAAATTAAATTTCCGCAGTCAAAGCAGCCTTCAACTGTATCTTCGTGCCTCTAGGGTCACGCCGATGAAGCAACTATAACCAATTTCAGATGTCGGTTTTTCTGCAAGCAGTTTTGAGACAGGAATTAGTAGTCTATAATATATTTTTAATATTATTCTTACGTATACAACAAAAATAAGACGACTTTTTATGTTAAATAGATTAGGTTTTCAAATGAGTTGCCCAACTGAATGTACAGCATGATTTAAGATAGGCAGAAACGTATGGTTATAATTAATTTATATATTAATGGACTTTACTGTACACAAACAAAATTTAATATTTCCCGGAAAAGGTCTTTAACCAAGAAACCAATAATTAAAGATATGTTGCTGACATGTATATTTGACAATAGTTGATTGAATAAGTTAACTTAAGCATAATCATCTTAAAATTATCTTAATAACGCTGTTATCTCTCCCCACCCCACCGACTCAGTTTCTAAACACCTTCGCTCCGTTTGCGGAACGCATCGTTCGTCGGGGTCGAGGGTATATAGGCGAGAATATACAGTATTCGTCCATATATAAACCGTATCTCTCTACCTTATACCACTTTTGCAATATTTCTCAACTTCTGTCACGTTTTATCGTTAATCTTAAACCATGAATCATAACGTGATGATACATAGCTCATAATTTTCCCCAAATCGTTTCCCTTAACGCAATTTTTTTTAAATCCGACATGTAGTCAAATAAATAAACTTTTCCGATTACGTTAAATAATTTACCATTAGAATAGCTGTATCATGCATGACATTGTTACACGAAGGAATGTGTGAACGGGTTATAAAACAAAACTAACTGTTCTCAAAGGACGTGTCAAACATACAAAAAGTTTTGTTATACAAAACGTTTGATGAAAAAGAGTAATATCAGTCTAAACTATTTTATTTCCAATCAAGAAATTTAGTAGCTTACAGTTAAAAATCCATTCCAGTGCGACAAGTATTTTTTGTTAAGCAGGCGTTTTGTTAAGATACACATTTATTTTTGTAAAACTTAAAATGCAAGTCTTCATTAATATGTATTTATTAATTAATTCTATAAAATACCAATTTACGATTAGCTACTCATCTACTGAAAGGTAACACGATGTATATACTCGATAGATCGTATTACCTTAAATATCGCGCGAAGTTGTTAGATGAAATCAGCACGGAATTAAGTTTGTGGTATTAGTGAAATTTATGTTCAGCAAAGGATTTTCCGGATAATGAAAATGACGAATAATTATGGAATCTTCTTGCCACTAGAGAGTCTAAAATCTAATAATTACAAGAGGTCTTTTGCCTAAGTTGAGTATTAATAAAATGTAAAGGTTCCTTTTCCAAAATATTCCTAACACACTTATCGTTAATAACACAATATAACCAATGTTATACATGCTCAAATTAAACACTTCAAATATTATTAGACGATTCTTTACACACATTCGCATATAACTATGAAACAGTATTATTTTCAAATACTTCTTTAAATTACTAATCTTTATTTTACATATTTGTACGCTAAACATCATTTAACTCAGATGGATCCATTTAAAAACAGAACATTCGGTTATTTGCTATTAGAAAAATACATCAAAGAGAATCGCTAATCAATTTAGAGATTTTGAAGCAGCCACACATAGAGAAATTAGTGGTCTACGTATGTACTTACAACGTTTTACCTCAACAGTGTGCTCACAAAGTCATTAGTGAAATGTTGGTGAGTAATTAATGGAAAGTACGATACCGGTATAATATGTTAATTAACTTGAGTATACAGTAACTAGAAAATTCAAGCGTTTGAGTTTGTATGCATTATCAAAATTTGACGGCATCAAGCTATTTTTGATATTCATCGGTGTACTATTAATATCAACCTCTCGTCCGTGATGGAAATGTTGTTGTTACTAAAGCACATTAAACTAAGTAGAAAATCGGTTTTAGTAATTGCTTGATTGATGTCAATTAAGTTTTTTCTCACGTTTTCACTGGCATCATTTACTTGACTTACTCAATTGTTATAACTGAGATATTTGTATAAGCAGCCCTTTTGTTCATTGAAAACTTTTATATAATTCGCTTCTTTATACTCCATAAATTTTTTAATCGATAATTCACCCACTTTCATATAGGCTACAGATTTTATTTCAAATAAGTTGAACATGGTACATATTTTTTTCAATAACTTATAATGATGATGGAGTCAAAATACGAGGATGGAATTAAAAGGCAGACAAAGGATCTCCTCGACGATGAAAGTAGGCCGTGAGAAAGTATCAATGGACTTTGGGCTCGTTCGTTTGTATTCATAACTTCGTTGTTGCGGAGAGTGATCAGTAGAATGACGTCAGCATCTGATTATGGAAATGAAAAGTGGTCAAACGATCTTCCTAAGGGTTAATGGTAAATCCACCAATGAGAGTTCGTTTTTGTGGTTTCTTTTATTCTCTAGTAGATTTAAAATGAAGGCTTTTTTAGAATACATTTATATTCATTTTTTTATTCCTCAATGTAATATTTAACAATTCTCTCCATCAATACGATATATAAATTTACTATAACACCATATCTATTGTTTTATGTTATCCAAAACGCTCAATTTGTTACCTGTGTCCCATTTAAATAGATTTTACCATAGGTATGGGATTAGTGAAATGTATGTATAAAATAATTGCAAGCGTCTCAATAATATTAAAGTGGTGGGATACTTTCGAATGCGTGTTCCGTGCGATCCGTTCCGATCTCGTAACATTGCGACGTTTATGAAACGATATAATGCATTCATGACCTTTTAACGATATGGAAACTACCCATTGACATTCATTCAAATACATTACATTAATTCAAAGTATTTTTTTTCATCAATTTATACATTCGTTAAAATTTTAATTAAATAATCGCAGTCTTAATTAATCACTGTACAGTGTTTCCCGCCAACTGCTTCCTAGAACCGAACATATATCCAGTGACCCAGACATTACCATCGAATTAATCAAATAGAACTGACCTAATTATTTCTTTACATCTCTCCTTGCAATTTCCCAGCTTCAGTCAAACCATCTAAGCACAGGAACTTCCGCGTTCCGATTGAACGGCACTATGCTTTTAACGAAGTCGTTATGTGACTGATTATTGCCTCCACTCACTTATTAACCGCAACACTGAAACCTGCTGCCTTCTAACGAGCTCCCTTATTATTGTTCCTTTTGACTGACATTATTTAATCGGAACATTGAACTACTTACTATACCGTGTTATTGTTTATTATCTTTAGGGCTATATCTGCACAATTTAGATGTATTCTATCAATTCTTTGACCAGAATTTGTTAAGCCTGGATTTAGTTTATTGAAAATAATGGCTACTTTTACTCGCTTCCTAATTGTGTTAAATAAATATTTCGTGATGAAATCCAGTAAAAAGAATTTTTTTTTCAGAAGAAAAGAAAATTTTAAGAAAGTAGATATTTTATTCAAAATTATAATATGATGTCAGCTCTTTTCTTTTTTCAATTGCATCTCTTCCTGTAGTGGTGCCTGTTGGGTGTCAACTATCCCTGAATACTTGATTCACATTTGAATATTAATATAAATTTCACCAGATGGTGCTGTTCTTTTATCACAACTATTTTAGGATATCTACGAAGTAGAAATAAGGCTGTAATTGTATGCATACAGATTATGATGCCCGTTAAGGCCAATTAGAAACAAAGTAATTCCTACTAGTCTCACATAACCGTTATTCAATTTATGAATATTTATCAAGAAATTTTATCAAAGTCGGTACAGTGGTTTATTTAACTGGTATCTTCGTATAACCACATAGAAAACAAACTTGTGAAATATAAGGGAAAATCAATACATTTCAAATTAATAAACAAATTTTAAGAAAAGTGTTTGATATAATTATATTTCTTACAATACCTGATATTTATTATATACGTTATTATGAGGTTAAATTTCGCTCCAATAATTTTGAAAATATTTCCATAATACCATGAACATGCGGACAGAATTTCATACTGATAAACTTATTTTTTCATGAGGTAATTATTTTCTAAAATGAAAACCCGTCGCCTTCTAAGAAATTTATTATCTAGACCATTAATACTAATTTATTTAAAAATGCCAATAAATGATTTCTGGTTCTGGTTTGACCCAAAAATTTAATAAATTCAAGAACGCGGGCTGCATAAACAATCCAAGGTGGGTCTTATTGGCGCTGTGAATACCTCACGTACATCTGTTTTGTGTACCGATTTCTTGTAAATCCTTGATTTTAGCGAGCTGGAATCGACAACTTTCAGTTTTGTATTTGAAAGTCCATTAAGTCTAAGTATTATTTTGCACATCTTAATAAGAATGCAAAAGTTGTGAATTTTTTTGCAACTTTCCAATGCAAAATCAGATACTTGATTTTGTCTTTCTATATATATATAATATTTCTATATATATATATTTATATATATATATATATATATATATATATATATATATATATATGTAAAATAGTCAGATCCATACCGCCACGTTCCAAAGGTTTTATAAAAAAAAATTTAAATGTTTATGGTAATATTGAATTACTAAATGTTATTTTATAATATGAGAATGAAAAATGTAGGCAATATCTATATATGTAAAACAAAGTCGGGTACAAGAACAAACAAAGTACAAGAACGGCTGGACCGATTTTCATGATCTTTGATTTGTTCGATTTACCTCCGTCCTGAATAGCAAAATAACAATAATATTAAAACGTTGAAAATATTCACGAAATAAAAATTATGAAGAAAATTTATTTTCCCATACATTTTATATAGAAGGGTTTTTTTAATAATATATCGAGAACGGATTGACTGATTTTTTTTTTTCATTGAACATTAAATTATTATTATATTTTTATTGAATATTATTTTTTCATCTCGGCTTCGAAAGGTAATATATGGTAAACGACAAATATGTAATAAATGAGAGAAAGAAAAGAAAAATGTATGTCATAAATGACAGATACGGATAAAAATTATATTTTTAACAATTTTTATTAAGTTCTCGACCATTATTACATTTGAATTCGATTAAATTAATTCTCTTTAAATGATTTTTTCTGAAATTAATCAGCGAAAAGTGATTTCAAATAGTTAAGTTTAGTGAAGTGCACATTGTGAAACGTTGTGACTTCAAAGATGTTCACTTCGTGAAGTTATGATCCACATTGTTCGTTATCGCACCTGACAACAAAACGAAAAATGTCGTATATCACAAGGTGCTCCGATGAAGGGAATCCCGAGTGCGACCCATCCAGAAAATAATTTAACTGAAGGAGTGCATCAATAGTACGCCAATCATTTCGATTCTCGTTAATAAAGCAAATGTCTTGCTGCCACGTGATTACCTTTATTTTAATGTAATTATTTTCATTTTTGTAAATTTATTGAACTTAATTAATTTTGAGTATTCAATTTATTTTAATAAAAAAATTAATTTAATGTAGCTAATACGTTAACAAAACATTTATTGATTCTGAGGCGATACGAAGTTCGCCGGGTCAGCTAGTAGTAAATATTTTGCAAAAAATCTCAACTTTAAATTTGGGTAACTCCGAAACCGCCACGAATTTAAAAAAACGAACGCTTCCCACTGTGCTCTTCGTGATGTGGAAAGACATTACCTCTACGCGCCTTTATCAGAAAAGTAAACAACTTTACACCCAGTACATGTGTATATATATATATATATATATATATATATATATATATATGTATATATATATATATATATATATGTATATATATATATATATATATGTATATATATATATATATATATATATATATATATATATTGTGTTTTTATTACTATTCAAGAGCAACAATTTTACATCTAAAAGTAATAAAGGTATAAATTTTCAAACAAACTTACTAATTAATAGCCAATACGCGAATTAGGAACTTTTGCAACAAGGTATTAAAAATGGACCACCTAGTTTTTAATATGGACCTAATAATGTGAAAAAATTATCAACATCTTCCTTGTTAAAACCTTTCATTCTGGCGATGGACGTACCCGTGGGTTGACGGAAGGATAATTCTGAATGTCTTTGGAGAAACAAACGTAGCCACGTCTTTCCAGCAGATTGTTTGTCATTTGAAAAATTATGTTTTAATGTATTTTTTTTCAGCTAACTGATATGCTAACTTCATAATATCACGCCGTGTCAAACTAAACCCTGAAGCTTCCATTGCAAGTACATATTCCACCAAATCGGTCTCAACTTTATCAGGAAAAGCAGCTTTTCGGCCGAGTTTTAAATTTGTAACCTCCTGTAGTGGCTTGTTTTTTTGTTAACTTAAACGTATTAGTGTCGTTTTTGGCACACCAAAAGTTTTTGACGCTTTTAGGTAACCCACTCTTTGTTCTTTTATGGCTAGTATTGCCATAGTCATGGACTCTTTGGCCCACTCTTGTCTAGTAGGTAACTTCTTTGGTTTAGACGCCATTATCTATAAAAAAGGAAAACGGTTTACAATATGGACCATGTGCTTATAATATGGACTATGTTCAGTCCATATTACAAAAGGGTAACTTGTTGAGGTTATTATATTGTAATCAAATTTTGAAACTAGGTACTGCTACAAGTTACATTAGAAATTCATCCTAATACTATGACGTTTGAAGTATACGCATCATTATAGCTAAATAAGCAACAACAACATTATTATACTAGCGTGGCCCGTGCGAAGTCTTCGCATTATTTATTCTATTTTACTAAAATTGACATATAGAGGCGCAAGTATCAAAAGCATTGAGATAAAGCGCCACTTTATTTATACGTGAGTGGATTTGAAATTAAACAAAAATTTTACCGACCGTCAATCATATTGACGTTGAGCCGTTAGATGGCAGCATTTATGTTTTGTGTATATAATTTTAATAATTAATTAATTTGCAAAAACAATAGCAATAATAAATTTTTTAGTTGTGGATGCCGGTAGATCAAGCAATTATCTATAAAATGATATATAATTTATGTGGATTAGTTGTGAGGTTTTTTCTAAAAAGGGAGTGTAACATCTTAAAACCTTAGCGTATTAATATATACTAGCGTGACCCGTGCGAAGTCTTCGCATCATTTATTCTATTTTACTAAAATTGACATATAGAGGCGCAAGTATCAAAAGCATTGAGCTAAAGCGCCACTTTATTTATACGTGAGTGGATTTGAAATTAAACAAAAATTTTACCGACCGTCAATCATATTGACGTTGAGCCGTTAGATGGCAGCATTGCTGTTTTGTGTATATAATTTTAATAATTAATTAATTTGCAAAAACAATAGCAATAATAAATTTTTTAGTTGTGGATGCCGGTAGAGCAAACAATTATCTATAAAAAGATAAATAATTTATGTGGATTAGTTGTGAGGTTTTTTCTAAAAAGGGAGTGTAACATCTTAAAACCTTAGCCTATTAATATATATGATGATGATGATGATAATGATTCTTAAATAACTTACTAAAAATCTTCATCAAATTTGTAAACAATTAAAAAATGGTTGCCACTGACAGGTAACGAAGGAGGACGGTAGTCCATATTATACGACAAGTCCATATTTAGGGAATTTACTTTATATATATATATATATATATATATATATATATATATATATATATATATATATATACACACACACGTACTGGGTATACATATATAAATACACAAGAAAGAGTCCGCAAATGAATGAGTCACGAAAAATCCCAAGAAAAAGTAGCACAAAACTTCATTTTATTTTAAATAAAGTTTTATTCAAAATCAACTTCGATACACAATGTAAATATATACAACATCCTAATCGGCAGTGGAGATTATTTTATAGAAATTATAAAATATATTTGAAATATGAAAATAAAAAAACCATAAGACATAAATATTCGAACAATAATACATTTAACTTAAAGTTATTTGGGCAAGGTCCATATCTATAGGTAAATATCGGAATCAGTGAAAAGAGGCAGCAGTGGTTGTATCGCCGATATAGATTTGTCCTCAGTCGGGATGTAAGCCACGGATGCGTTGTGGAACACGCGCCCCATGCACGCGTCAAAGAGCGTGCGAGATGCGCACAGCCCTATCTTATTTGTCAGTGTGTGGGTATTCGACATTATCCACCTGCCAAATACAAGATTTACTCAATTCACTTTTATTCGTTTTTAATTTGTTCTGCAATCGAAACGAAATTGACAGCTTTGTCTATTATTGCCATATTGCACATATCCAAGAAAATCGGCAGTTCACAACAACGCCTCTTTATAATTGCCCAACAACCAGGATTACGTATTAGATTTCCATATTCTTTGAAGAAATGGTAAAAATGGAGACTTTCGAATGATGTAGAATCGAATGATAGAAAAATAATGATTAAATTTAATTAATAAATATTACCACATTTACCTACTAAGTTTTTCGAACAAAGCTCTAAATTTGCCTGAAAAGGAACGATCCTTCTAAATGAATAAAACTACAAAACCAGTGATATTATTATGCAACACGTATTTATTGTGTAACACCTAATTTCTTTACAGGTAAGAGTAGATCAGAGAGATAGTACATAGTGGTCGGTAAAAGCCTTATCTGTCAGATATAACATTTATCAATTCGTAGTGGCTTTCTCACTATAGTGGCAAAAGTACTCAGAAATAAAGATATCCCGTAACTAAAAAATTGCAGTTCAGCTACGAATAGCAGTCCAGGGAATCCTACTCTGTCAAAAACTGTAATTTCATTTTTAGTAAAAATCCCGCGGTTTTCAAGATGTTTAAATTGATACATTATTTTCAAAAAGTATTTTGTCTATTTTCTCAGAATGAATGATGAAATTTTCTCAATTTTTTTTGTAATATTTCTGAATAATTGTGCTATTAAAAATGTATCATAATTTGTTAATAAGTATTTCTTTATATTTTGAATCTTCAATTTAAAAAATATCTATATATAATAACTAAATTGAAGTTCCTATCTGGTGAATAAAATGGCCCTAGGAGACCAAATATATTCGTTTAGCTTTTTTCTATTTAGGGAAAGAATTAACAAAGTTGCACCGAGGCATATTTTCACAGAATTTTTATTTTCTTTAAAAAATAATTGATTATTTACTCGTTGAACTAGTTTATTAGACTTCTGATAACAGTTCATAAATCATTCTTCAGTAACAAAACAAAACATAAAAATAAGTTACAATTTACTGGAAATTCAAATAATATGTTCAAGGTGGTATCTAACGGCCCCAACGCAATTCTGCAAAGACCACTTATAAGTTATACTCTAGTGAACCTGAAGACACTGATTTCTTAAGTATGGAACATTTTCTTTTACGCAGTTCAAAGTCCACAGGCTTAAAATCCAAGGCCGCGGTGACTAATAAATAGGAATTATGTGGTCGAGTCACCCTGTTGAACAATTTTTATATAAATTGTATTGCACATAAACCCCGAAGTATACGAGGTACTTGTCATATTGCAGTCATTTGGTAATCATGGTAATTACCATAGAAGAATCCAGGATCTCTAAATGATTTTATATATTAAGAATAGATGGCAACTCGAAGAGATTGAATCGATGTTCATTTTGATTATCAATCTATAAATTAATTTTAAATTGCTTTCGATACCCACATTTTCACTTACGTGAAGATGCTCAAATTCTTAGCTATATTGACTGTATTGATTGATGTAGTAATTTTTTGGCTTGATGATTTATTTGACCTAATGATTTTATTCACAAATTGTGGTATTTTCTCCCATCCTCCATAGCATCCACCGCGAGAAAGACATCCTTGGGAGTAATTCCTGAGCTGCAGAGCCTGTATAGGTTGCATATCTAGTCGATACTTTATAAAATATCCCGTTCACCATATATTTTTACCATTTCAGTGTTTCTAGCCTTTCCGTGGTTATCGTATCGTCTGATATGGTAACCATAGAAAAGCTAGAAACGTCGAAAAGATTTCACAAGCAAAACAGATAACTGCTACGGGAGAAGATTCTATAAAAAGGGCGGCAAGTTCAAATAACAAAGTTCACTCTTTCTCATTTACCCAATACTCCCTCTTTCTTTCACTTATTAAGGGTAGCGAAATGTTTTGCCGCTTTCAACATCGGAATAACACGAAATGGAATAATTATTAAAAATTCTAATACACGTTTAATAGCACTATTCGTAATTATCTCAAATTGAGAAATCCTTCATTTTTTACTATTTCCGAGAAAGTAACTAACGGTGCCTTTTCTTTTTAAATCAAAAGTTCAAATATTTCAAAAACTGTAGAAAGAATAAACATGAAAGTTCATTTTATAAAAAAAAGTATGATGCCCTCTATTCTTGGTTGAAAAATGATTGTTTATGGGATACCTTTTGTAAATTATGCAAATGTATAAGTGTAAAATATACTCATTGTAGTGACGCAGGTTAACGTAGACGAGCGGTAGATCAGTCCAGCGGCCGCAACCCCATCCCCAGGACAAGATACCCAAGAGACTCCCGTGTACAACTAGTGGTGCTCCTGGGATACCCAGGCACGGCGCCGTCAATTCGTGGCTACGCGCAGAGCCAGCACACAGTTCCCCCTCATCCAAAGTCAAGCCTATCTGTATATTGCAAAATTTTAAATTGATTGCTATTTTCGGATTTTTACATTTAATTTCATTAATAAATTATTTACATCAGAAAATATATTTTGTAATAGCAGAAAAATTATTTTGTAATTTAATGAATAATTAATGTATCTTAAATCGAATTGTTTTTGAAGTGAAAATTCTTTAGGTGCATTAAGCGACTTTTGAAATTTGAGCTATGAGTATGACGTGTTGTGCTTGGCCAGCATAATATATATATATATATATATATATATATATATATATATATATATATAATATATATATATATATATATATATATATATATATATATATATATATATACACAACATTTACTGCTCTGACACCCAACTGGCGTAGGCGCAGGAGCCAGTGTATATATCCGACTTTATGATGTGCGCATTGAACGCTTTTTGGGTGGGTAAAATCGTATGAATTTGCGTCACCAACATGCTGTAATAGCAGTATATCTGTAGCTATAAAGGTCACGTTTTATGCAACATTAGTACTGTGTGTATCTATAAAAGTAAAGATAAATTGACTTCGTGGAAAATTCAATGTATTTATACTGTGTATTGTTTAAATATTATTATTTAGTTTAATTATTTAAAGTTTTTAATTGCTAATAGTGATATTGTATGATTTAGTTTTCGTGGTTCCGCTTGCTGAAACCTAATAAGTAATATTTTGATATGTATTCAAAATACAATTACAATAAAAAAATCAATATGATTACAGTGTGATTATGTTTGAAGATCTTCAGCATACAGATTATAAATGAATTGATTGCGATTGCGATGAGTAATTTTACCGCAGGATCTATGAAAATGAAAAAAAATAGTGGAGAAAGAACACCACCCTCTGGCAATCTAATAATAAGATTAACTCACTCCCAACAAAACACTCCAATAAGAATTGAACCTATCGACGTAAGGTTGTGGCAAATTTAATTGAACTGTTATGTAGTGAATAGCAAACGCCCGTGACTTTAAGCAGTGTGGTTACAAAGCGATGATCTAATTAAAACTTTTGAAGATTTTGAGTTTATGAAGTAGATAAGTCGATAACGTATATATTATCGTGAATATAATGTTAATAATGGAAATAAATGGACCAGTATTTAAACAATCGTTGTATATGGGTTCAGATTTAATTTTAAGAAGATAATTTTTACACAAAATACAGAATTTTCAGAAATAGCGAAAGCATTATTATTGAATAAACTATATTATATATAGTGCAGAGTTTTAACTTGAATACAAATGCTAATACAACTGAAGGAATTTTAAAGAATCATTAACATCGATTGAACAACATATTGCTTCATTTTATTTAGTGATACCCACGAATTTCCAATTTCAATTAATTACCATTAAGAAAATTTAAATGTATTCGGTTAATTACAGTGGAGATTGTATTAAATGTTTAATTTAGTTATATTTATAACTTAAGCTTTAACCCCTTGAAACAGGAGGAGATTTTCAATTCGACGCTTATACAACCGTAACTTGGAGGCGCGTTGACCGATTTTCATGATTTTCTTTTTGTTTCAAAGAAAATAATTTAAAGTAACCTCCATGTAAATATGCTCAGAACCTGATAAAAAAATAAATGACTCCTTAACGGATGAAATTATAAGGTAGGTTCCCCTGAAAAATTTGATACGGAGTTTAAACTCATTTTATATTGCTTATAAAGGCATGTACAATGAGTAGCTTAGTTATAGATAGTGAACAGCCTGATTATAGATGTGCCTTCCACCTCTATCATAGGTATAGAGCTCTTCAGTTTTAAAGAGTCGGTTAATAGAGTTTGAGCTCATTTGACTTATCTTGATAAATCCTTTGAAACAACACGAAACAACTAATAAATTAGTAATTAAGCACGTATATAAGTAAAGGAATATAAAATAGCGTGAAGTAATTGAAATATTAAAGTAGGAAAATAAGTACATACGAGTATATATACATACAGGATACATTTTAGGATTTATCCGACATTGCATCGGCATATTATTGAGGAGCAGCATGTATTCGTACGGAACCGGTCAACATTAAGCAACCTGTTATTGTACACGCAATATCTCTTTAAATCTATGGATTGCAGGACACAGGTTGATTCCATCTACACAGATTTTAAAAAAGCTTTCGACAAGGTTGATCATCTCATCTTGCTGAAAAAACTCTCTTTTAACGGTATAAATGGCAATTTACTTCGTTGGTTCGTCTCCTATCTCAGCAACAGGCAACAAGCAGTGAAAATTAACGGTTTTATATCACCTCATGTTCCCGTGACTTCAGGGGTACCTCAAGGTTCCATATTGGGTCCCTTTTTGTTTATCATCTTTATAAGTAACATCAGCAATTATTTTAAACACAGCAAGTTCCTGTTATATGCTGACGACCTAAAGATTTTCTTCAAAATAAGAGATTCTTCTGATCATTCGAAGTTACAAGAAGATCTTAAAAGACTAGATGCGTATTGCAGAATAAACAAGATACAATTAAGTCACAGTAAGTGTAAATCGATCACCTTTTCTAAAAATAAGACAATATATTTTCATACCTATGACATAGGTGGTCATTCTTTGGAATCTGTTAATTGCATACGTGACCTTGGTGTAATGTTTGATCAAAAGCTACATTTTGATGTTCACGTAAAGCAGATCACATCGCTAGCTTAAGCTTTGCTAGGCTTTGTCTTACGAACTACCAAACCCTTTAAGCAAATGAGAACGTATCGCATCCTCTACACAAGTCTTGTGGGATCTCAACTTGAATATGCTGTTGCCGTCTGGAATCCTTACTATCTTACATATTCTGATATGATCGAAAGAGTGCAAAAACGATTTATACGTACATTGCAATATCGCTTCAATACACCCAAAATAGACTATTATAATGCATTGTATACATTCAAATACCGTACTTTCCATGAAAGGCGTATCGAACTCGGAGCAATTGTACTTTATAATATTTGCCATAGTCGTTATGATTGCGCCGATATAGTGAATCAGTTGCAGTTTCGTGTGCCAGGGAGAGCGACCCCTAGCATCGTACTGTTCCATCTACCTACCGCTCGCACTAATGCTGGTGCTCGTGTACCACTACGCAGGCTTTGTGATGATTGCGACGGAAAATTTCATTCACTAGATATATTTGCCAGCTCAGTACTTCAATACGTTTATATTCAGTTAAACGGATACTATACAACCATTAGTCCTTTGAAAGCATTGACACTACATTTTTATTTATTCAAATCGACGTGATATTCTGGCTAATTTCAAAATTAATAAGGCTGATTTCAATAATTTCAATAGTTATTGCTTGATTGTTAACAATATTACTTTATTAAAATTTAATTTGATATTTTATAAAATTTCTGAATATTTAATGTATCATGGAAATATATGGAAAAGACTGAGGATATATGTATGTAGAATATTACTTTCATGTGGGAATGTTAGGATATAAGTTAACCTTATTGTCAAAAAACTCTTATTTTGTATTTCACTATGACTTGTATCTGTTTTTTCTCCATAGGTGATAAATAAAAATAAAAAATAAAATACAAAGACGTGTAGGACTGGTTACGGTAAGCCATAAAAGTATATGTTATTTTCATGCTTGTAAGTATATACGTTTTTAGATGCATAAATGTACGTGGATATATATGAATAAATTCATTTTCAAATTGCAAATTCCTATTTAGTTAGCAATTTATTATTAGTAAAAAAGGAAAAGTAAAACTTTCTACAAAATTTGAACCGACTTCGAAAAGCCATTGAATAATAAACGCACTAAAAATGTATAAAATAATGTAAATAAGTTACTCATTTTAATACTCTATACTAGATCAAACTTTTCCGTGGCAATATTATTTCGGAATAAATTTGGAAGACACTACTACCATTAGAGACTTTCGGTGTCAGTACCAAATTGAATGTAGCACTTATGAATCTGTGTTTGTGTTAAGTGTAGTAGTTGAGTATTGCGTTTTCGTGTATGAGAGAGAGAGAGAGACGAGTTAACTTAGTAAAAAGCGGAAAAAGTACAGATTTTGAGAGAATAAAAACATTGTTGTTGCCATTGAAAAAACATTTTAAAGAAATATTCAGTATAAGCATACTAAAGAAGACATTCTTAGCTTTTCAGATATCAATTCAATTAGTTATACGATTATTTGTTCACGAGTTTTAAATGGCCAAATTAAAAAATGAGTTTTGTTTACTTGACAACGAATAACTCCATTAAAAACGGTTAAAGTGGAATACAATTTTATCTTTTTTTTTGTATTTGAATATATATATATATATATATATATATATATATATATATATATATATATATATATATTTGCAGGAGAAATGGAATTTCGACGAAGGTAAAAAAATTATAGAATACGATTTTAACTCACAATTAGTAGCTAAATGCAACTGTCTGACGCTGAATTACCTTTCCATAGCCATAAATGCACTCCCTTGTGTTTGTTTCATCGACCGAAATGTACGCGGTCACCAAACCAGGATTCCACAGTTCACCGCGATACATAACTAACTCACGAGGTAAACACACGTGCGATTGCTGAAAAATAAAAATTATGGTCCACAAATATGATCAATTTAATATATCAGAATAATACTGACATCAACTTATATTTCATCTTTTCATATTGTCATGTGTTCAATAATAATAAAACGTATTTCCGGTCCCACTTCCACTTCCGTCTGAATTAATAATGAATTTAACATTTGATATGCTTATAAAATATAGTGTTATTATCATAATTACTATTATAAATAGATTTTTATTAATTGTGTTTCTCAATTTTTTCCTTCATTTGTTTTTTTAACTATATCCCCTCCATTTTAATAAGCGTCTCTTTAACTAAGCCTCGCCAATTTCTTTCATGATTCATTTTTCCTGACTATTTCATCCATTTAGTTATAAAACTCTATAGAAAAATATCTTCTATCATTTTCTTGATCTACCCCGATTTCTTACTATAGCTTGGGCTATTGTATAATTTTTATATTTATCGTTTTCCGTTCGACACACGTGTCCGGTCCATTTGCGCTTCAAGAATCGAACTCAGGAGACGATATCGCTGAGTTTAATTCTCAGTATATTTCTCTCCGCCATCCTTTAACAAACAGCTAATCTATTCTACTTTTTCTTAATAACCATGTTTTCCAGCTTACTGAAAATTCTTTTAATTCGTATATATATTTGCTTGTGTTTCATTATTTCTTGTAGAACTCCGATATTGTTTCCGCTATCAAATTCTTGTTCGCATTTCTTCTGTGTAATTTTTCCAGCTGAAACTAACAAGCCTAGTTGTATGTTCTCTCTCGGAAACTCTACGATTTGTCTGCCTACAGTGGCCATATGCTCATTTTTATTGGTTATTATCTTTATCTTACGCATGCATTAAGTGACGTTTCAACTTCTTCCTTTCGCTCGCCATTTACTTCAACATGTTCAAAAGCATCAAAGAATAATATCATCTGTAAAGGAAAGATGAGGTATAAAGCCCTACATTTAATTTAACCAATACAAAGGGTATTAGATAGGGAGACCCTCCCTCTATCTAAAATCACTTTTTGGAAACTCCAATTCTTCTCTTTGCAGTCTAATCTGAGTTGTACAGTTTATGTATATGCTTTGAGGTAGTACTATGTTTTCACCCTCTATGCTTTACCGTTGAAATGACTACCAAATGACACTGGCCTTAAGTTATCTCTGCTAAAGTAAATGAAGCAAATATAATACAGTCCCTTTAAACTTTCTCATTTTTTTGACTGTGTTACTATTGTTGTTAAATTTCTATCGTTATAAAATGAACATTGTCTATTATTGTAAAAATTTTCAAGAACTATTGAATTTGCAGGGAATATTTTTGAGAAAATTTTATGTTAATCTGTTCAGAATTAATTTGGAAACACTTTATGCTGTTTGATATCAGGCTAATCGCTATATAGGTTTCCAAGTCATTTTCGCTTCCTTTTTATTTAGTAACGTGGCAGTAGACTTAGACCAATGTGCAGAAATATAACCTGCCTTTAAGCTTCTGTTGAACAAAATTTGTACTTTTGGGCAAAATCTAAAAATTAACCGCGATACGTCCTTTTTTTTATGAGTACCAAATGCTTTGTCTGCGTCTTAATAGTAAATTTAATTTCCGTTTTTATTACACTGTCTTATGAAGAAGAATTATCAAAATTGGGGCCTTCATTCCTATTTTATAAATTATACAAATCATTGA
Organism: Druceiella hillmani; assembly: GCA_039881145.1. Classification (NCBI taxonomy): domain Eukaryota; kingdom Metazoa; phylum Arthropoda; class Insecta; order Lepidoptera; family Hepialidae; genus Druceiella; species Druceiella hillmani. The sequence goes on from JAYKKI010000087.1 coordinate 9,748,480, forward strand.
ATGTGCAGAGTTTGCTGCGTAATGTTATCTTGTAGTTTTATTGTCGATTCCAATTTCATTTTTTTACATTTATAGTTCATTCTGTTTATTAATCCGTATCCTCACTGGTGCATAAAGGCGATACCTAATATAAATTTCTAGAGTGAACAATATCAAAATGTTAACAATCTATTTTCAAATTGTTCGCAATGAATTATTACAACTTACAAGCAACCATTAAATTATGTCCTTACCTCGTTGATTTAATGTGGGTTGGTATTCACTGGGAGTTAGTTTACTTGATATAAGTGGGAGACGAAGAACACAAAGAACATTCTTTGTACAAAATTTTTAATTTGTATATTTAGGTACATATATATATATATATATATATATATATATATATATATATATATATATATATATATATATATATCGCCTATATTGGCATAACACTATAGTCCGCCAGTACACTTTAAATGGTCTGCATAATATCTAACTTAGTCGGGTGACAGTTAGTGGACAAATGTCGACAAACTACGAGTATTTGCTCTGTTATGAGCACGTAATGAGCACATACTTTAAACATCCATAAGGATTTAGGTCTAGTAACGACATCTATATTCATATAGACATTTTTAAATTCATCGGTTTGATTTCAACCAAGTTTTTGATAGAGGTACCGGTTGAATATTCCGTCTTAATTATTTTGTTAATAAAATTGTATACAAAATCAATACTTTAGTTATTTTTGACAAAATGATGTTTTTACAACCATTCTACATTTACGCTTTGAGCTATGGTGATGTCTTAATCTCTTTCATCGTTTTCAAGCATGAAACGAGTACTTGGATTCTTTTGATGAGAAAGTTCTTTTGCTATAGTAAGATAAATTCGCATATTAAAAAAGACCTTCTAATGAAAAATGTACTTGTTCAACATACAAGTGATAGGATCGTATAAAAGCGGATGCAAGAGAAAGGGAGTGAGCGGATAGTGGGGGGAACGAGGAAGAATTATAAAATGAAAACAAAAGAGGAGGAGAGAGAGAAATAAGAAGAGAGAGAAAAGGAGAGATGCGTTAGGTAAGAATAGCCTTAAGAAGATTTGAGGATGAAGGGAGAGATATGAATGTGTAGGAATGTGGAAAATCGAGAGATTCGCAGTGGGGCAACCAGGTAATGGATGACGGAAAAGGGAAATTATGATTAAGAGAGAGAAGTAAGTAAATAGGGTAAATAAAAACAAAATATAAAAGAAATACGGAGGTGAGGCTATGAGAATAAACGAGACGGAGGGGAGTGAGAAAGGGACAAGTGATTAGATATACTAACAATAGCAGAAAGTAGAAAAAAATTAAATTCACTTCCAATGTACTTTACGCACAGTGGAACATATCTGTGCAAATTGGCTGGTATTTTTAAATATTGACTTGTCTTTACTAAGCTGTCACACCGGCCCCATCCGGATACGATACCGTTCATGCCCTCTTCAATTTTGCCACTCAACTCGAACAGCGGCAAAGACTTGACCTCCATGCGAAATTGAAATGAAGAGTGGATCCTGAGCAGGCACAAGTTGTTGCGTAGTCGAGTTTTGTCGTACGACGAGTGAATGACCTTCAAGATCACTTGATGCTCAGGCGCTCCGCGGTCGTTATACGTCTGACCCGCCACCACTGTCAACAGTTCCGTGGGAACCCTAGTGCAATGAAATTAAATTCAACTTAGGTTTTTAACACTGAAATGGTAGTTAATAAAGAATAACTGAAAACAACTTCTCATGAACATTTTCGGTTTTAAGGTTTGCTTGCAATATTTATTTCATAGATCTCGATGCTTTGCATGATGTCTACTGTCCACGAGAGATATTGAATAATGACAATAATGACAATTTTAAGATCATTAAAACAGAATACCATGATTTTAAAGCAAAAGATATTGTAAATTTCTCTCGATATTCCAATTAGAACATAAGCATTCAAGTCCAAAGTTGAATTTCAGTCAACATTTCATTATTACATATAAAAAAAGTTTTTTTTAGATTATTTTCTTGAAAGAAACATAAAAGAATACAACAAATCGTCAATGTTAGGATAATTACTCTTGTCTACATAATCTGTATATAAAAATCAATGTTGTCGATTGTCACATGACAAACTATGTAATTATAGCAAACGAACCTAATAAAATAGAATTAAAATATGTATTGTTAAAAATAGCAATATTTTTCAGGAATAACATTTTATGTAGTAATTACTTACATAAAGAACTGTTTTACAGACAAAATTGACATTTTACGATTAACGATAAATGGGTTCAAGTGATTAGAGAAAAATGGGTCACTGTTCACATAGAGTAAACCAGTAAATACGTTACTACTGACGTAGGCAAAAAATAACAGGCGCCAACAAATGAAAAACAAAAACTACATTCACATCATTTGACGCGTTTTAATACTTGTGTTCAATCTATAACACTGAAGAGGTTTACGACATAGCATCAGATGACGTAAGTCTTAAAAATGTGGCCGCAACTAATATTAACCTTACCGTCTAAAAAAATCCGAAATATACAAGAATGAGGTACGACTTCCATCAACTACGAAAGTTTAAAAAAAACTTAATCCCCTGTTGAATAACTATCTCCATTGATATTTAGCAAAATGTGATCGATGAATCGTTATTAAATGATGCAGAAGCTAAACTGTAAGAGATGAAACACGCCCGCGTCGTACCGTGTAGCGGGAGCTAAAAAATTTTGTTCATTGTGGATGATCACTACAAATGTCACAGAGCATATAATTACATATAATTAAATACATGGTAAGTGGGCGTCGCATAGGACCACTGTTATGATCTGCGTATCATATATTTTTTCTGGACGGTGACGTGTACCTTACTCGTAGATCCAATGAGTAATTAGTGGAGCTTCGTTGTTCATTGTTCATTAGTGCCCAAAAATGCACTTTTGTGTCATATGTAATTATGCAGAAACAAAAGTTTACAACAGCAGTTAGCAACATATACTTTCCTTGAATAATAATTCTTAAAATCATGTTATATCCTCGAACATATTTGATTGCATTGCTTTCTATCAGTATAAAGATTTTCCTTCAGGCAATCTTGAAACCGATTTAATGAAACTAGTGGTCGCCCAGTGGTCGAAATTCGACCATAATTCATTTAAATTTTAAGTTTGAACGTTATTAAGGTTTTATTATCAAAGATTATACCTCTATAATCACATATTTCGCGAAGGCTACACAGTTAATTTGCCTATCTTTTCAAATAAATTATATAACATAAAAACAAATCCAAAAAATGAAGACTAAAATAAAGAATATTTTTTTGTACATTTTTATTGAAACAAAAAACCAGGCGATCAAAAAAATTTTATCCATTGAACTTGACATACATACTTCGATAAGTCAATTAATGATTTAAAACTTATTTGTAAACGATGTTTTTTGTAAAAACTCTTTCATCGTTTGCTAAATGTCCTTGACCGTTATATTCGGAAATATAAAATCTCAAACTGTCGAATGATCGAATTCTACTTGCTGCGACGTACAACTGCCCATGTGTAAAAACTGGCCGGTTCAATAAAACTCCAATTTTTTCCAATGTTTGTCCTTGAGACTTATTTATTGTCATCGCAAATGCAGGTATTATTGGAAATAGAGTTTTTTGAAGGTTAAATAGTTCTGGAATATTTTAAATTATACGTGAAACCAAAATTCTGTTATTGCGTGCGGTTCCATTTAAAACTTCGCAATCAGTTACATTACGATGCATAAATTTGATGCGCATTCTTGTTCCATTGATTAATGCTTCCTTTGTATTTAAGTTTCTGATCAGCAAAACGATGCAATTATCTTTCAATACTAACTTATAACTTACTAATAGTCAAAGAAATCACAAACTCCACCGGATAGTTATTGATGTCATTCTCATTATCAGAAATTATTTTATCGTAGCTATGCTATATTATCTGTTCACCAGAAATTTGGTTAAGTATATCAGTATTAATCGAAGTACAATCATCATTTTTGGGTGCTAAAATAACGGAGTTCAATATATTACCTGAGAGTATGTTTCCGGAAATATTTCCATACACCTTGTAAATAATATTATTTTTATCTCCTATTAATTGTTAAAGTATTTCAATAATATTTTCACCAAACTGAGGGAATTATGGGGCTTCATCATTGCCAATTTTTTTCAAAAATTCTATTTCATTTAGTAAAGCTCTCATATTTTGAGTAAACGTAACTTTATGAAAATCAAGAAATGCCAACTTGTGACACAATTTTCAATTTTACACTTGATTCTTGTGGGATAACTGGTAAGATTTGCCTAAAATCACCGCATGGAAGTATTGTTTTCCCTCCAAATGGTTTATGTTTATCTTTTTCATCGCATAGATCCCGCAACAGTTTATCTATGATTTTTAACACTTGCAATGAGCACATAGAAACTTCATCAAAAATTATCAATGATGATGAATTTATGTAACGACCATAGCTACTATTTGCAGTAATATTTGCTACAGAATTTTCCAAAATGGGTATAGGCAATTTAAACACATTGCGTAAAGTCCCATCTCCAAGTAATAGAGTTGAAGCTATGCCACTGAACGCAGTTACAATACAACAAAGATTATTCGAATTTAATTTGTAAATGATTGCTGTTTGAGTAAATGTTTTGCCACAACCTGCATGAGCGGTTAAACAAAAAACATTGCATCCAGTATCATGATACAACATTTCACGAATCACTTGATCAATAAGATTACGCTGTTCAATATTTGCAGTTTCATAACACTCACAAAACAGCATCTGTTGTTCTACTAATAATCAAAATATCATCAATTTCTAACAGAGCTCTGTTAAAGGAAGCTTTTTCGTTGTAAAGTCTCAGAAAATCTTCACTAATATATACTTTAAACTTATTCCATAACGCTAATGCATTGGTTGGCACATTTAATGCACAAATGTAACCAAATAAATTCCGCATTTGTTTTGTTGAATATAATTCTTTTGCTTCATTTACACATTCGCGCCATTCATTATCATTTGAAGCAATTCCTCGAACAAGGCACGCTTCAACAAAAGAAATGTATGTAATTCCATTGTTTGTTCTAACATCCTCAAATGATGTTAGACCACAGACATGTAATAAAAGCAATCGTAAATGGAAAACTTCGATGTCTTTTGGTGATACTACATACATGGGTGCAATTATTTTATTACCTCCACGGCTTCTCTTCTTCCATTGTTTTCGGGAATCTTCCCACACATAATGCAAAGGAATTTCGATATACTTATATTCTCTTGCGGATGGATCTGACCGATTCAATTAAAAAAATGCTAATAATTTTGTGTGTCGTACATTTTCAATTGCTTGACGTTCTTGCCCTTCTCGAATGTAAACATTCTGTCTACGCGGTAAATGAATATCAATATAACATGTGACTGAAAATGCATTGGTAATTCATAGATGCGCCATACAGCGTCAGTTGATCCGACATAAAGACCAATTAAAAAATTTGTTACTTCATCAATTTGTATATTTTGGCCTTGTTTATTTCTCCCTGAATCTAATTCAACAGATGCACTGTCATAGCCTTTATACACTTATTTATAAATGTATTTAACACTTTTGACTGTAGTACATACTTCAACATTTATATGGCAATTAAATTTTGCAAGTAAATATGGGTTGTATGGTACAAAGTACCGATTATCAAGGCAGAACAATACAAAGTTCGTGTACTTTTGCGTACCATTATCACGCCTTCTGTATAATGGATATGCATTTATAGATTCATATGTAAATTCATTAAATCGTTTTGGATAATCTTTTATATATTTTCCATCTCTCATACATACTGAATTAGGATTAAATACTCCGCAAGGACCATGCATCATGTGTTTTACAACATATTCATGTAATGTAGGATGTGTTTGATTGTTAGGAATATCCGCAGATACAATTTTATCAATGTCGGTAGCATTAACAATTTTACCTTGCTCATTTAAAGTAAATAAAATGAGAGCATGAGGCAATCCTCTTTTTTGAAACTCTATTGTATAAATGAGTGCTTCAACTTTACCAAAGATATTTTTTTGTATAATGCCCTCAATTAATGCTTTCAATTTGGACTTGAATACACGCACAATAATATCAGATCTAAAATTAGCAGTTCCACCTAGATCAATATTGTTAACTATTTCCGGCCAACTTGGATTGCAAGTCATTGTAAGAAATAAAGAAGGCTTTCCGAAATGTTGTACAATTGACATTGCATCTAAATAATTCTGATACATATGTCTTGGAGATCCATTGAACGAAGATAGTAAAATTACTCTACGGACAACATTACTGGCATTGATATTCGATTCTAAGCAGTCTGTTAAATTGTTGTAAACTTCAGACCTAAGAATTGTTTGATTTTGTCGAATGAAATGTAATCTTGAGCCCTCTATTCTCACATACATTTCAACTATCAACTGCAGAAATAATTTTTGTGACTGGTGCA